>WSXT02149472.1:0-10306 GCA_011762715.2 Neuroterus valhalla
AAAGATTTGGTAGAACTAGGATATGATTATAATGAGTGGATGGATGATGCACAGGATAGAGACGCGTGGCGGTCTCGAGTAGATGAGGCAATGAACTTTCGAGTTCCAAATGCTGATAAATAATAATAATAAAGAATTCGATGTACAAAAAATGTGTGATTTTCCGCATGAGTGACAAATAAACTGTATTCTCTTCTCTTTTATCAAAGCAATGTTCAAACTGTGATTGTATGTTGACACGTTTAGTTTTCTCAATAGCACATTTTTATATAGAACAGAAAATGTGTAAAAAATCAAATAAAATACAAATGTGTATAGAACGACATATAACAAAAATTTTTGGAGCGATTTGTTTTCTCTGCTGAGAACAACATTATTGCCAAGGCTCCATTTTGAGTTTGACAATATACTTTTTGAAGATGAACTAAGACTATAAACAAACATATTATAAATAATACTGGATATCTTTCTACGAAAATCGAGAAGCAAGCTTAAATATCCATTTTTTTGAAGTGAAGAAAGAGTTTTATCATGACTCGTTTCAACTGCAAAAATTCTTATGCGTGGTATTTTCTTAGTTCAAGGTAAAATCGAAACAAACTTCCCAACAAGTCTTTTAGTTGCACTACCTACATCGAATGGAAAAAATGATAACATTGCAACCTCGAAAATTGTTTGACAATTGTGTGGGAGGTAATTTTCAGCGAACATAACTTTTTTTACTCGCTTCAGTGGTGTCAAAAATGTCTCATTCGCTAAATAATCACCTCCCACACAGATAACGAGGAAATGTACTGTTTGAAAACCAGAGTAAGTTATACATATGCTATCTACTGCGAATCAGCAAATACAATGCTCTACGAATGGATAAATTCAGTCAATATTCTGGAATATGTTCAAAATCTGAATCTTCAGAACAATATTAAAATAATGGAAGTAAGAATTTTCTAAAACATATATTGCCTGAAAGTCTCATTTTTAGACCTCACATCGGAAAATAGTTTTCAAGTCTGTAAGTTTCATTCTCTACATTTTCCAAATAAGAAATGCATTGAACATTGTTTTCAATAAAATTTCTTCCGTTATTCCAAGCTCATCATTGACGAGGCTACAGTCAATTACATTGCTATATTTATTATTATATTATAGATTTTTATAAGACCTAAAGTATTTATACGAAATAACGTATATTGATTTCGAAACTCGTAAACTTCAGGAGCACGTTATCCAAACTGGGATTTGATTTTCCAAGGTTCTCGTGTTAACATGACTTGATAAAAGTCTGGTATATATAACTTTCATGACTTCCGTCTGATAACACCTCGTCACTCATCCTCCAGAAGAAATTGGGTGGAAGGAGGAAAATTGTTGATCTTAGTTCAAAAAATTTTCCATATCTTACATTACACATAGAACCTCCAGATTTATTGATGGAAAATATTTGTGTCATTGCTCGAATTTTGGTTTCAGTTACGATATGATATAGTAAAGAAGAATAGAAGATCATTCACTATTTTGTGATAATTCATATTTTTTCATATTTAGGAGTTTGAAAAAACTCACAAGGAAGTTGCGTGGCAAGGAGAATGAAAGATGTTTAATAACAGACTACAATAATAATGCATGGCTTGTGCCATCAACTTCTCCTTCTACAAAAAACACCCCATTGAAAAGATTAGACAGTAAACGTGTCAGGTGAATCGCTTACCTGCTAAAGTGGTTTGCTAAAGGGTGGTTTGAAGGGAAGAAAGCTTGTAATCCCGTTATAAAATACTTAGACAGACCCTCATTTCTAAAAATTTGTAGAAATTTTCAATTTTCTGTGTATAGAATATTGTAAGGTTTTTTTCGTTAGCTGCTATAGCTCTCCTACCGGGATTGTAGAAATGTTTCATAGTTCATCTAATTGCTGAATAGAGTGCAGGTTATCCGGGAAACAGAGAGAAATCTCTTTCGGATGTCACGCTCATGTTTATTCCTTTCTCAAAATAAATTGATTGAAAATTTTGGAAATCTCAAAAATAGGAATTTTTCTCTTACTTTCAGGGTAAGATGTATTGTCGCCCGCAAGCGCGTTCTCAATAATGTGCTAGTTTTGAGGAATCGATATGATTAGAAAGGTTTATATTAGTTGTATGCTTGCTTGAAGAATAACCTGCAATTTTGTTAAAATAAAATAAATACGGGTGAGCTGAGATTACTGGTGAGCATGTTAGAGTCAAGGTTTCGCTGTCCTACAAACCTCGACGAATCATCGCCAGCAGTCCTCAGTTCTACGAAAGCGACGAATATTCGCATCGTTTACCCCCTCTTTTCGCGAGTGGATAATGACCACTTCGCTTCCCCCTCTTCAAGCGCGGTAGCCAGTCTGCAACGCGCTATCCCACTCCGGGAACCGCAGTTAGGCTGGGCATATAAATATGATCCAGTTTCATGCATTAGCGCAGTCTTTGTCGATCGCCGAACGCGACAGATAGCCGATGCCAGAATCCTTGAGAGGCATTATTATTGACTGCCTTGACTCATCTCGCCGGTGTCGAACGCCAGCCTTGCAACAAAGAACCGCCTTGTTGTCTATACTACCCCTTAAATTCTTTACCGGATATCCGGAATAATAAACCTGATTCTTGTCATCCAACATGTTCTTATTGCTTCCGTATTACTTTTTATCCAAATAATCCATTCTCTTTCAGTGAGTTAAAAGCGAGTTTGCCAGGCTGGCAAATCACCTTCTTCCCTGAGCCTTGGTCTCTTGTTCGAAAGAGACGGCCATGAGAACGTCACCGCAGACTCGTTGAGTAAACCCACGTTTACCAACGAATAGTCCGTGAGTGACGTCTCAAGCGTTTGGGCGGTTCTCAGCGGACACCGAAGTTTAACTTTGTGTGTTCCAAGTAAACGACTTCCGCCCCCCTCCCATTTTCATTTTCTTACACACCAATTCAATTAAATGAGGAATGATTTTTGTGTTCATAATAAAACATGAACCCCTCACATTAAAATTTGTGCTCCTTTTTCCCAACCTTATTTGGGTCCTCGAAATAAAAGGTTGTATAGAATATTCTGGAACTCAGGAGGTTCGAATCGTACACTATTATACAGGAATTTCTATTTAATACCACTGTCTAGTTTTTCTCTACAAATGAGTGATCAATTGGGGAATTGGCAATTCCTGATTACATATATTCTCGTTTACCTCTAACGGTTGCAGTAATATCCCATGGCATATTCGAAAAGTCAACGGTCCTGATAGTAGGGTAATAGAGAGAAGGCTTCACAAAATATTACTCTCGAATACATTCTTTTACCAAATGTTTATGAATCAAAAAATTTATAATTTCTTATAACATGGATCATCTTATGATTCAGGAGTCATGAGATTCGAAGAGTAAGATGATGGATATAAAGTTCTATCAGACATAACTTTCACTTTTTTCTTCCCCAGAAAATGATGAATTGAGAAAAGCAGTTTGAAATTTATTGTATGACTTGAAATTGATGTAGATATTTCATATATAGTAGCATTATGAAGCCTCTTCGTGGTCCTGATTCTACGAGAACTTCATAAGAAGCTGCATGAGAATATCAGTTGTTTAATTACACAGAACGGAAGAAACTAAAGATATGGTTTTCTCGTTATAGTTGTATATAGATGTTCAACTACATGGACGTAATTTTTGTGAGTGACATAATAGCCTTCCTGCAGGGTTTACGGAGGTGTTATATTAAACGTAATTTTTCAAATTAAAATTGTTCCTCTATTTCAAAAATCGAATCATTTTACGTTTCATTATTTCAAAATTAAAACCTTGGTAGAGATAACAATGTATGAAGGAACATCTGTTTTGAACTGAACTTTTTCGAAACTGTGAGTAAAATGTATGTAAATACAAGCATTTTCTTTGCAGAATGACATGTCTACGACGAAAAACAGAACATCGTGTACAAAATACCTTCATTTGTCGATCCAACGCAATCACTGGCAGGGCTCCGATTTTCAGTTGAAATTGAATTAATTAAAAGGTAGCGGAATGCAATAAACAAAAATACCATCATTCAATATCAACCCTTTCTCAGAAATAGCTAGGTTTATATCTACTCCAGAAGTAAATATAAACATGTTCATAATGCTAAATGCCAAACTTTGTTCAACATCTTTGCAATAAAAATACTTTGTTATTGTGGAATAGTTTCTTTCATTGTATCATCAGGACTCAATTCAGGAACGAAGAATACCATTTTCACGTGTCTAGTCGGTGTGATTTCCACTTTAGCCAACCGCAGAAACATATTACGTCAAGAGGTTTCCAGCCATAGGTGTAGTGCGTGTCTCAAACTCCCTGAGCACCTGTGGCATATACTATCCAATTGCCTAATTCACGCAGGAACGACGTATTTATACAGACACAATGCGGCCTTGAGAGTTCTATATCACCATTTTAGGCGCCCCTATGGCGTTTTCCGCGACCCTGCCCTACTGGACGCTCCAATGGGGATATAGTCTATTGTTGAGAACGAGGAGTGCTGAATCTACTGGAACTACGATTTCTCGACAATAGTCCCTATCCAATGCATAAGCCCCGACATCGTGCTCCTTGACAAACGTGACCGGACTATGTTCGTGATCGAATTCTTGGTTTCGGCCGACTACAACATGAGAGGTGAGGGAGTCCAGAAGAAGGGAGGTATAGAGATCTCAGAGAATACCTGCAGTGGCATCATCAATTATATTGGGTTAAAATAATTGTTCTCATCATCGGTGCTCTTGGAAGTGCGACGTCTTTACTGGTGCGATCTCTAAGAGAGACTTCTCAAATGGTCTATTATGGTGCGTTTTTAGGGAAAACATTTTTTAAATGTTTTTATATTGACCCTGAATTGAGAAAGAAACTTCAATTTATTATTTGCAGAAGGATAGAACGAGGACTGTTTGTACCCTAGCTCAGGACTGCAGACTGGTTACGCTTGTTTCCTAACCTGGTCCAAAAAGCCTTTAATTAACTTTCCAGAAATGAAATGTATTTTTCGTAGGATTAAGTTAAGGATTTCTGACAAGAACCCGAAGAGCGAAAAAGCCTCTCTCTTGTGCTAACACATGGTCTCGTTGTCTTCCTGGCCCTTTTCTAGAGCGACTATGGACGAGGGGTCGGCAAGTTTCTGAAATCCAAGTGAAGCGTCCCTTAACCTGTGCAACGAACGCACTCTTTTCAAGAGCCTTTAATTTATAACTCAGGGTCAACATCCAAAGCTCAGAAGAGCATTACAAATTTTGTTTTTAAGGGAATCTAATAAAGCGATAAAGGAATCAAGAATTTCGTAACCCGACATTCCAGTACTGCACAATGCAAACTAGAAGATTATTAATATACATATGTTTAAGATATTATATGTATTTTATTTCTTATGACTGATTAGTATGATATTGTACTGCATTCACTTATAAATGGAAAATTGCCTCCAATCGGTGATTGGGGCTTTATTTATTCTCCTATATTTATAACATATGGAGCTTTTCTAACCATTGATGATTTTAATATGTGCTATGGATTGCATAAGGATTTCACAGATGATTGCATTGCAATATGCAAAATAAAATCCGAGATTTTGATTGTAGTAAGCTTAGGCTTCAAAATTGGTTTTTGTCACTCTATAATAGTTGGTAAGATATTAATATAGATAGTTTTCTTATTTTCAAGAATCTATCTTGCGAATTCTTTAACTTCTTTAGTTACAATTAGAAAGGATTACGAACGTTAACAATTTTAGATTTTTCGATTTTGACAGCTCTGCAATGAATAATTTGAAAGAAATATTTGAAAAATCTTAAATCATAGTATCTGTTATTTAGAATTGTAATGTGAACAATAAAATTTCGACGAAAAAGACTCCGAATGTTGACTATTTTGGAGTTCCTGGCGTTTTAATCGGAAAAATCTGGAAGAAATCTGAGGTATTGTCACAATCACTTTCTCGAATGAGACATCTATATTAATTGTTTTTTCTTACCCCTCTCCTTTCTTTGTGCCACTTTTACCTATTTTCAAATATTTTCTTTTTAATTAAAAGCTGTATTATTCACGTTGAAAAATACCAAAGAACCATAATTTCTTATGTTTGAGCTGTCCAGTATCATTCTATGATAGACAGGAAAAAAAAATAATATTCGTGATTGTAAGAAACAGTACGGATATGAAAATGTATCCATCCGTCACTTTTCAGTACGAGTTACCTAATTTTTCTGCATAATTCTTCATTCCATCCGTAGATCAAAACTCTGATGGGAAGATTGTACATACAAATATATTTTTTATTGTTACAAACATTTCTGATGTTTCTGATGTTTGTTGAACAGCCATTTTTGATCATTGGTTCTGGGTTTTTCCATCTAAATAACCTTTTGAACAATCAAAGATGCTCATTTCCGGTCAAAACATGCAAGGTGCAAAAAAGTGTTATGAACAAGAATTATTATTTTAAGAAGATCTACAAGTTCTGTAGAAACTACTTTTTTCATAAGTTGCATAGTTTTTGTTAAAATTGTGAAAAATGTTACCGAAAATGAAAAATTCCGTCTTTGAGCAAAACTATGCGAGATATGAAAAAAACGAAAGGTACAAAATGGTTGAACATAAAAAAACATACAAATTTACTATTGACTATTTTTCGATAAGACAAATAGATTTCGTTTTAATCATGATAAGGCACTTACGAAAAGAAAAAATTCCATTCCACAGACAAAAAATAATAGACAGGAAAAAATATGAAATAGAAGAATTGTTTATCTCAAAAAGATCTACTAGTTTTATACAGATTATTTTTCAATAAGACATATTTTTGTTTTAATCGTGACGACGCTTCTTAAACAATGAAAAATTCAATCGCTAGCAAAACTATGCGAGATGTAAATATCTGTGGCAAAAAGTGTAATGAGGATGTATTCCTCTAGGCCAGTCGAGCCTTAGGTAAAATCAATTTTCAAAAAAATTTCATAAAAAATAAGGGAATAATCAATAACCTTTATAGAAGCAGAGGTTTTCAGTAGTTGTGCAATAATCGCAACTCTGTGTGTGCATTATACTGTAAACTAAATCAAGCGCAGAAGTAGCTGAGCGCGAAGCATGAGATAAAAAATACGCCGAGCGCGTAGCGCGAGGTGAATACATCGTCAAGCGCGAAGCGCGAGATCCGATTGACGCGCGCCCTAGGCACGCTCAGTCTTCCGAGCGAATGAAACTTCTTAAGAGGTATACTTACAACCAAAAACATTTTCTATTGTTGAAAACTATCTTTATCAATTTATTACTTGAATAATTCTTCCGTGGAGAACAAATCTGTTTTTTGTTTTACGTAGTTAATTCATCATGAAATAAGGATCTGAATCGTGGAAGCTCTACACTTGAGATTCTTCACTGATATAAAAAGCAATGAAAGCGTTGTCTATTCTTGTCTTAGACATTTCCAATTAGCAGATTCTGAACTTCTGTATCCATGTAATGAGAGACACTGTTCCTAAAGGTTCTAAAATTGATTATGTCAGGGTCAGTCATGATCAACAATTTGCGACCCCCCATGTCCAACTGTCCGTAAACGCAAGATAGGAACAAAATTATCGAAGTAGAATCAAGTGATTGTGACCTCGATTGTTTCCTCAATTGTTACCCTTATTCGGGAGTATTCAAAATATCGCACAATCTGTAGGAAATGATATTTTTTCAAACCTAGCAAGCCTTTCGAACGGCCGTCCTACAAAACAGACAAAAGGAAAAGGAAAGGATGCTCTATATACTGCCCTTCATCAAAGCGTCTCACTTGCACTTACGCTTCCCTCATGAGCGATGTGAATTTGACCTACACTTACGGCCCTGGTCGATAATGGACGTGCGTGTAAGGGTGGTCCCCGATTTTAACTGTTTTTTACGAATTAGTTTCTAAATTTTGATTGTTATCTGTCTTTGAAGTGACCCAGTGAGTGTGTTGAGTGTGTCGCGCAATTCGTTTACAGAATTCTCGGCCTTTTGAACTAAATAGTGATATTCTTAACACTCACTGCATTTTGGGACTAGTTCTGATGTCATTCCAAAAATGGTTGCGTGCTCCAGATGTAGAGAAACGGTGACAAGAGGCACACCTGATGTCCTTTCTTGCATTAAGTGTTTTGATCTGGTGCATCTTGTATGTGCTAATGTGGATATCGATAAACAATCGTTTGATTTACTTAAAACAGGTGCTACCAATTTTATTGGTAGGAACTGCACACAAACATTTACCACTGGTGACACCTCCAGGATTAAAATATTATCAACTTAAAGTGCGAATTCCATAGGAAATAAAAACATCGGTAAAGGAGGGCGTTACGCGAGTACAACCTTTATACCTGCCTCGTCTCCCACCACTAATAATGCGGCATACTTTCCACCTGGCTTTGTCGAAGCTTTTCAAGCTGCAGTTTTCAATGCTCAAAAGGAAGCAGCGGCGCAGTCGCAAGAGTTCCTAGCCAAAAAGTTTGAGGGGTTTGAACTCAGGCAACAAGAGTTTTACTCTAACTTCAGTATTCCAAGTACATAAATGAGGTCTGAGATAACGGAAAATGCTCAGCGGATCAGTTTGTTTGAGAAAAACCCATCAAAACATGATAAAGAATTAGGGTTAGTCAAAACTGAGGCACGAGTGCTCAAGTCAAGGGTTGCGATCCTATTTTCTTCTCTCAACTACCACCATTAGGCCGCACTTCATGACACTTTGGAAATACACGGACTGCCATTCAAGAAAATGAGGACCTAACTGCTACAATGTTAACAATCGCTAAATCTTTAGATGTCCCTCTCGTCAAAGAGGACACAACGAACATATATATGATCCGTTAGGCTCCTGCAGTATCTAATTTTGCCTCCACACTTCAATCGACAACTAATCCCAACACGCCTGCTCCTATTTTTGTGGCTAAGTTTAGCAGACAATTTATAAGAAATAAGTTGACCGAGCAGCGGAAGAAGAAGAGGGATTTCTCTTCCAAAAATATCAGCTTGAACGGAAATGATCAACAATTCATTTTGTTACGTGAATCCTTATCACCCTTTTACCGAAATATTTATGGTACAGCCCTGAGACTAAGAAAAGAGAGGGAAATCAAATACCTTTGGCTAGTTGGAGGAAAAATATTTCCACTGGGAAAGTCATTTTGCACGTTTCTGTTATCTATCCTTCTAAAAACTTTCTTTACTTCGAGCTTCATTTTCTAAATATAGTTACCTCTAATGCTTTAAAATCTAAATGGATACTTCATCAATTTGTCACGTGAATGCTCAGTCTCTTCTGGCTCATTATCCAGAATTGAAACATTATTTCAGCTTGCATTGCTATCATATAATAGCTGTTTCTGAAACTTGGCTGACCCCTAATTATCCTTCTAGTTCAGTTGCCCTTGATAGGTATACCCTATTTTGTACAGATAGAGATGCAAGGAGAGGGGGTGGAGTCTGCCTCTACCTCCATGACAGTCTCAAGGGTGCTATGGTTGAAGTGAGTCCTTTGTCGAATCATCCGGCAACCGGATTCCTTCTAATTGAAGTGAGATCCACACATAATAGTGCGTTGGTAGGTGTTATTTATTAAACTCCTAACGCCTCCTTTGGAAGTGACCTTGAGTCAGAAATCTTCACGCAGATTCCTAATTACAACAATATTATGGATAAGAAGTAAATTACGGTGGTTGTCCTTTTTGACTTCTCCAAGGCATTTGATATGGTGGACCATCAGCGTCTATTTCTCGAACTGAAAAATCTTAAAAAATACAGCACTAGAATGGTTCGCCTCTTATTTAAGCAATCAATCACAGATGGTAATTACTAGCGCAGGTGAGTCATCGGATTGTGTTGAGGTCAGGAGTGGTGTCCCACAAGAGTCTATTTTTGCCCCCATCCTATTCAATCTGTACACTTTCGATTTTGGAAGTGAACTCAAATACTGCAATTATCATAAATATGCGGACGCTTTCAAGCTATACATTTCGGGACCTATGTGCTTCCTGGATCGATTGATGAGTTGGATACAAGAGGACATTAACTGTTAGCCCGTTGCGCTATCGATAATGGACTGGCTCTTAATCCTAACAAAACAAAAGCCATTATAATAGGGCCTACAAAATCACCTTTTCCTGAGAAACTAGCCACCCTTATTCCATTACAGATTAATGGCCTTGACATCCCCTTCGTTGAGTCGGCTTCGGATTTGGGTCTGATACTAGATCGAAATTTGTCGTGGGGGGAAATGATCTGTGACATATCAGGGAAAACTTTTCGGATCCTGC
>WSXT02149483.1:0-10306 GCA_011762715.2 Neuroterus valhalla
CCCCCTATTGAATTTTATGTTGAAAATTCGAATTCCTTATTTTCGGTTCAGAAGGGATCTATCTGAATTTGAAGTAGAATCTTTGTTTGAAATTTAATATTTCTCGGGAAAAATAGTTATCATATTCGAAAATGCATGAGTCCGCGCTGAAAATACAAATTTTGTAGCAAATTCATTCAAATGGTATAAAAATTATTGGAAAATCGTTTCTTTCTATTGAAAATTTATTATAATTAACCATTCAAATTGTGGTTTAAAATTAAACTATTTATTAGAAAATTTGTTTCCATTTTCCATGTGGAATCGATGCTTTCAACTTAAAATTCGAATAATGATTTTTTCTATAGCTGGAAAGTGATTATCTCGGTTGAAAATACATCTTTTTTATGGCGAATTCGTCTTTCTGGCGCTTTCTTGCAAAACGATAAAATTTCAATAAAACACAGCAAAGTAGGACAATAAATAACAATATAGAAACAGGGTGTCGACAAAAATACTCAAATTATACCAAAGGGTAAAATTAAATCATTATGCACTATGTATATAAAAATTATTTTCTCGTACTATAAGCTACATATAATTTACATTCCTTATACATAAGCCTATAATCCTAGACAAAAAAAATGGGAGAAATGATAATATTATTATGCAAGTTTTGCGCAACTTCATGAAATCATAGTGACTTTTAAATTCTCCTACAATTTTCACAAATTGCTAACAAAATACAAAAAAATTTGGCATTTCCATATGATCCTAATCTTCGATTGGGTTGCAATCTTCAACTGCATTTCAAATTAGCGTTTTTTAATCATACCCTATTTGCAACTTTATTATATTTTTTCAAAATGAAAAAAAATGCAATGACTAAAAATTTCAATATTTGAAATTTTAACTAGTCCCTGATCATGTATTGGGTTCCAAACTCAACACTACATAAGTAGCATTGAATTAAACAGTAATTATTACATTTTTTCTCACTGAGCCATACTCAAAAAAAAAAACAAAAATCAATAAATATAAAGAACTGCGTGTAGCGTATAAACAATGAGGTTGCAAATCTTGCCCTTAGTTCTAAGCAATAATTTAAATCATCATGCAAGTTTCGAACTTTATTCCAATTTTTTCCTAAAAGTTATTAACAAAACTCCAATTAATCCATAAACAAACATGTTCCGGACCTTCAATTTGGTTGCAAATTTAAATTTCTTATTGGAGGACTAAATTCAATGTATCTACTATTCCATTTGCGGGAATATTTAATTTTTCCTCTAGCGTCTATTAAATAAAATGTCATTCTTCAAGAAATATATATGCTCACGACGTCTGACGGGGTTGAAAATAAACATTGTTCATTAAGGAACACGTTTCATGCAACTGCAAAGTTTCAAAAACATTGCATTTATTATCAAATTTTTCCTCTACAGACTGGCCTAATTTTGTCCAGGTAAAACTTTGACTTCTTGAATAAAATGCAACTAGTTTGATAGAAACTCATATTTTTGGGTAAAAAATTTCACTTCTTGTTTGGGAGCTGAACTAATTTTGAAGAATAAATTTCACTGGAAGATGATTCATTTCTTCCGTTACAAATTTCTCTAATGTGTTGACAATTTGGCCGATTTTTGGCTTGACTTTGAAATTTTTTATTGACAATTGAACTATTCCGTATTTGGTTTCAAATTCATCTTATTTAGTTTAAAAAATCAATAATTCGGTTGCAAAATTCATGTTTTTTGTTGGTTTTTTTTTCTTGCGGAACATTATTCTTATTGAATAGAAAAAAAATCACATCAGTTGAAAATTCGACTATAGTCGAATTTTCGAATTTTTATCGAATAATTGGTTGGATGTTGAGCTCAGTGCTGAGAATCCTTCTTTCTCCTGATGAACATTCATTATTTCAGTTGGAAATTCATCTCTTTGGTTGGAATCTGACCATTTTGATATGTTAAAGATTCAATAATAATATATGTTGAATATGTTGAAGATTCAACCTATTCGTACGCGGTTCCTCTTTTTGGTTCGTGAGTTTAAATTTAGATATTCTGTTGAATCTTCAACAATTTTATGGAAAATACAATTATTCTATTGAACATTTAACTTTTTTGTTTCATCAATGAAAATCCATACTTTATTGTAGGAAAGTCATTTTTCCTGATTGAAAACGATTGTTTCCAATGAAAATTCGTCTTTTCAGCTTAAGAATTTAAGTATTTTGTTGGAAAGTTATACATTTTATTATTTTATATTTTTTTACAATAAATTGTTCAGGATTACTGCAAGAGTCTGGTGTCGAAATTCTACGACTTTTCCAACTTTTACAGTTGCACTTTATAAATTTGATTAAATTTGCTTACTTTTCGAGGTCTTTTAGGTCTTGGAGCAATCCTGATTATTATATATTTTATTGTTAGTTCTCAGCACTGGTAGAACATTCTTAATGGAAAAATCATATTCATGGTTTTAAATTTAGCAATTTGCAAAATTTTATCCTAAGATTCTCATTTTACATTAGTCAACCTGATCACAGAAAGTTGTGTCTAACAATTTGGTAAGAAATTCAAGTATTTTTTTAAAAATTTATCTTTTTTGTCAAGGATTCAACTATTTAGAAGAAACTCATCTTTGCTGCTCGAGTTAGATAAGTTAAAAGTTTGTTTCTCACACTTAAATTTTGAATATAAAAAATGGTGGATTCTGTTCCCGTTTAAAAATTGATCTTTTTTATTAAAAATTTGACGATTTGGTTAGAAATTTATATTCCTTGAACAAAAATTAGCTTTATTCTTGGAAATTCATCTATTCAGTAGGGACCGAACTACTTTTTCTAAGACTTTATCTATTTTGGTCGAATGAAAATGTTTAAAAATTTGTTTCATTTTTACCATCATAATGAGAAGGTCTTCAACCAGCTTTTTTCGACCAACGATTATGGTTCCAACTATAGGAAAAACTATTTAAAAAAAAATCTATTTTGCGTTAAAAATATGGAAGATACGAAACAAAATTGTGAGATACAAACTGTCCACCTGAAAAATTTCTACAAATTCGAAATCAACTATTTTTCGATAGGATGCGTAGTTATTGTTTAAATGGCAAAAATAACATCATAAATGAAAAAATCTATTTTCAATGAAGCAATTTTTTCGTTTCTCACATAGTCTTTCTAAAAAATGGAATTTCCGTCTTTTAATAGAATTTTTCACGATTCAAAAAAACCTATGAATCCAATAAAGAAATAGTCAGAACTGAATTTGCAGATCTTTCTTGAATGAATAATTTTGCTCCCTAACATTTATTTGCAACCTGCATAGTTTGAGCGGAAATGTGCATTCCTCATTTTTCACAAAGCTTTTCTCATTGATAAAACCATAGCCGTTGATTAAAAATTTCAACTATTTGGTTAAAAATTCAAGTAGATATTTGTCGAAAACCGTTTTTTTGGCAACAAAATGATCTTGTCGATCCAAAGTTAATCTTTGAAGGTCGAAAATGCTGCTATTTAGTTAAAAATGCAACTGTTCTGTCATAAGGTAGATTATTTTCTTGAAAATTAGAATTCTCTTTGTAAGTAATCTTTTCTAATCAGAAATTCGAATGTATAGTTAAAAATTGAACGTTCTGGAATAAAAATTTGATTATTTGGCAGGAAATTCAAATATTTTGTTGAAAATTCGTCTTCTTGAGTTAAATTATTTGGGTATTCAGAAATAAAATATAATTGACAACAGAGGAGGAACGGGATGAGGGGGAGGGAGCAGAATAGACCCAAATTAGAAACGTATCTCATGAACGATCCCAACCACTAACGCAAGACGTTTGTTGCGTACTGCGTCGACCGAACCGGGTAAGGCATTGGAGGGGGACAATGTACAGCGTACGCTGTAAATTCGTACCATCACTGTTTCACTGAAAGCATCACCACTTTGTCAGTTCATAACGCGCGTTCAGGAGTGTCACCATACAAAAATTTTCTTTTGAACAATCATTCATTTTAATCCCATCTTTTTTTTCCCGTCACTGCTGAAAGTCGAACGCGTTAATTATCCTGCTTGTAAATGCGTAGATATCGTAATTCCGTGGTCTTGCAACATTATTACGCTATACATCAGATAAAAGCGTAATTAAAGGGTTCGCACGTACAGGCGCCATGTTGCGCGGCTTTCGCGGGAGGATGGGAGGAAAAGGTACGCGTGGGTGGGTAACTGTTGAGTGGAGTGGGAATTTAAATGAGGGTGAGGGTAGATGTTGGAGGGGGGGGGGGCAAGCGAAGCAAGTAAATGGTAAAACGTGACGCAGATTACGCGCAATAGCGGGTGGCGTAATAATAAATTAACATCGACAGCCAATGTTGAGTTCTCTCAATCGCTGCTTGACCCCAACCAAATTTCCCATGTTGATGCACCCTACACATTGCAATCCCACTTCCTATCTCCTACCTTTGAACCCTTTTGCAATTTCTCATTCTAGACTGTGGAACATGCATTTATCAGAAAGCGAAACCGCATCGAACGTTATTCGAATAGGGTACAACAATAATATAGTGAGTTTTCTATGCCTTTTATTTTAACACTTAATGGGTGATATTTTTCTGTGAATTAACTGTTTTTATTAAGGATTACCTTTTTTCAAATAATTATCGAGACTCGGAATTCGAATGTCTTCCAAATCTATAATTATATATAAAAAATTGGTGTCACGATGTTCAAAGGCACTAAACTCCGAAACTACTGAACTGATCTTGATAAAATTTCCTCTTCTGTGTGTAATTTGGTCTGGTTAGGGGCATTTGATACTTTTTATCTCGATTATTAACTGGAAAATTTTTTTATTGCAAATTAGTTTTTTATTATAGAAGGAGTTATAAATTATTGTTAGTTCCATAAGTTTACAACAGATTGCGGTGCAAGTTAGTTCATTGACCAACACCCCAACATTTCACGTTATCTAGTTTAAGTAAGAAACCAATAGATGGCCTATATATAATCACATACGTGCATCATTTTTTTATTCAATTATAATCGTGCTGTGTATCGTTAATATACGAAATAATAATGAGAATAATATTATTAATTTGACTGCATTGAATAGTTCAGTACAATATCAATTCAACGCATGATAACTGAGCAACAGCAAGGCGTTCCGGGTGTGCTTGTAGTTTATACAATTAAGGGAACTATCCACATTGTTGGAGATTAAACACGTTCATGAAGCAATGTGGGCGTGAATCAGAAAAAAATGGTGAATTTTCAAATAACCTACTTATCAACTCATCAGTCTTTATGTAACATAAGTTAATAAATTTTATAAGATTCGATAACATTTTTATTAGGAAAATTATGTCATATAATCTATATACTTGCGTCTCTTCAGTGCACAAAAAGTAACAAACTAGTGAATTTTCACAAGTAAGCTAGTGATCAAGAAAAAAATTCTAGACATGCAGTTATGGTTTATGGAATGAAAAATCCCCTCCCCCTCCCCTCCCACCCCGGACTTGGGAGTAGGGGATAGTATGTGACCTCAATTATTCCCATAACCAGTCACAGGGATGACTTCCCATCATCCAAGCTTATGGGGAAAGGGAAGGTATGTAACATACATTATTTCTATGATTAGTCACAGGGGTGCTTTCACGCCCTACGAGACTTGGGAGAAGGAGAAGGTCTCCCTTATGTCTGTGACCAGTCACAGGGGAGTCTTCCCATCCCTACGGAACTTGGAGAAAGGGGAATGTATGCGTCCAACTTTATTTCTATGACCAGTCACAGCGATGACTTCCTACCTTAATGAGACTCGGGGAAAGGGGAAGGTATGTTACCTACATTATTTCTGTGATCAGTTCCAGGGCTGCATTCACACCCCCATGAGACTTGGGAGAAGGAGAAAGTACATGATCTTCATTATGTCTGTGATCAGTCACAGGGGTTCCTCCTCGCCCACACAGGACTTGGAGAGAGAGGAATGTATGCGTCCAACTTTAGTTCTATTACCAGTCACAGCGATGACTTCCCACCACCACGAGACTTAGGAAAAGGGGAAGGTATGTTATCTACCTCATTCCTGTGATCAGTCACAGGGCTGCCTTCACACCCTCATGAGATTTTGGAAAAGGAGAAGGTATATGATCTTCATTATGTCTGTGATCAGTTACAGGGGTACCTCCTCGCCCACACAGGACTTGGAGAAAGAGGAATGTATGCGTCCAACTTTAGTTCTATTACCAGTCACTGCGATGACTTCCCACCACAACAAGACTCAGGAAAAGGAGAAGGTATGTTATCTACATTATTCCTGTGATCAGTCACAGGGCTGCCTTTACACCCTCATGAGATTTTGGAAAAGAGAAGGTATATGATCTTTATTATGTCTGTGACCAGTTACAGGAGTGCCTCCTCGCCCACACGGGACTTGGAGAAAGGGCAATACATGCGTCCAACTTTATTTCTATTACCAGTCAGAGCGATGACTTCCAACAACCACGAGACTCGGGAAAAGGGGAAGGTATGTTATCTACATTATTTCTGTGATCAGCCACAGGGCTGCCTTCACACCCTCATGAGACTTGGGAGAAGGAGAAGGTATATGATCTTCATTATGTCTGTGATCAGTTACAGGGGTGCCTCCTCGCCCACACGGGACTGGGAGAAAGAGGAATGTATGTGCCCAACTTTATTTCTATCACCAGTCACAGCGATCACTTCCTACCAACACGAGATTCGGGACAAGGGGAAGGTATGTTATCTACATCATGTCTGTGATCAGTCACAGAGGTGCCTTCCTGCCCTACGAGACTTGAGAAAAGGGAGAGGTATGTTTTCTACATTATTTCTGTGATCAGTCACAGGTGCGCCTTCCTGCCCCACGAGACTTGAGAGGAGTGGATTTTATGTGTCGAACTTCATTTCTAAGACCAGTCACAGGGGTGCCTTTCCGCCCCAACGGGACCTGGAGAAAGGAGAATGTATGTATCCAACTTCATCTGTATGACAGTGATGACTTTCCACCTCCACAAGCCTTAAGAAAATGGAGAGATATATTATCTACATTATTTCTGTGATCAGTCAGAAAGGTGCCTTCCCGACCCACGAGACTTGGGAAGAGGGAATGTTCCAACTTTATTTCTATGACCAGTCGCAGGGGCATCTTTCGGCCCCCACGGGACTTGAAGCAAAGGGAATGTATGTATTAAACTTTATTTCTGTGACCAGTCACATGGATGACTTGCCCACTCCACGAGACTTCGAAATGGGGATGGTTTCTGACTTCCTCCATGTAATAGATTCTTCTTTTTATCATGGAAATTAAACAACTTAGTCGGAAATTTTGTTCTTTATTGACTAAGAAACTTTTTTGGTCTAAAAGTCCACATTTTCTTGAAATTTTCTTCTCTTGGTCGAAAATTAACCTATTTTATTGCTTGACGATATAATTGTTTTGTTGAAAATTCATCCTGTTGGGTTTGGAATCTTGCTTTTCGAGTGGGAAATTCAATTACTTGGGTTGGGGTTCATCTTTTTGGTTCAAAAATTCATCTTTGTTTGTCAAAAATGTAACTCTTCTGACGGAAATTCTTCTCTTTTGGTTGGAAACTTAACAATTTTGTTGGAATTTTTACAGTTATGTTTAAAATTCGTCCTTATTGCCTTGAGATGCAACTGTTTCGTTATGAATTATTTGAATTTCGTTGAGGCTTTCACTGTTTTCTTGAAAATTCTGTCTCTTTGGCTCATTCAAACTATTTTTTATTCAGTATAAATATCTTTTTCGGTTAAATTATCAACTATGCCATTTTTTATGATAATAAGTCCTTTTCAGTTTGAAACCAAATAAATTGTTTGAATTTTCTTTCTTTTGGGAAGGAAATTCAACTATTTAGTAAATTATTCTATCTTGTTCGAAATGCAAAATTTTTACTCAGTGTATGAGGAGTTCAAGCATTTCAAATTGAATTTGATATACTATCATATATCATATCATAACGACCATCATCTTCCTCTACAAAGGTGTTTTGAAATTCCGATCCCTTCTTTCTCTTGGAATAAGCCGGCTTACTTAGTCTCGGGAATTGAGGATCGGATTTTTTTATTCCTACTTTTGCAGTCAATCGATTTTATTTCGGAAATTGGATCGATCATAATCTTCAAACACCCGTTAATATTCGTTACCAAAATGCTTTATGGTAGTCGTGATTTGAAACTACGTTTTTAAATAGAATTATAGTCAATAATTCGAGATCTTCTGAGTTTTTTCCTAATAGCCTTTATTTGTTTAATGTTAAAATATTTAAAAAATGTTTCGTCCGTCGACGCCGGACATCATCAGTTTTTTCAAAATTGTATTTCGTGAAATTGGGGACAAAATTTGTTTGTATTCATATGTGTGTGGACAGCAGTAATTGATTTTTTTTGTTGATCAAAGAATATCACAAACAAAGTGCGTTAAAAATAACAGCCACAGAGAAAGAACGTTGGAAAATATATAATATAAAGAAGAGGGCTTTTCCCTGAGACCATGGGGATAATAACAAATATAAGGCTATTAGGCAAAAACTCAGAAGATCTTGAAATATTGATTCACAAAATCTAGCCAAAACCTCAAAACCAAATTACACAGATTAATAGCCACCAAGATTTCAATTCGGATATTTAGCTCCAGTTCTGAATTGCTATAAATCAAATATTCATGGGATTCAGCTCGCAACGGACTTTTGCCGCGTTCCAGTCAGGGGGTTCCAACTCTCATAAGGCTACGTGTAACACAAAATTTTAGTGGCGCCCTCCCATTGAACTAGCTACAACTCCTCCTTACTCTACCGTCCCACCACTGCCCAACTCCGTACTGCATCGCCCTACAACCGTACTCTACTCCCACGTGATAGGGTCTACCTGTGAGCAGCTGTGAGGTGTGGGGGAGAGGTGGAGAAAGGAGGGGAGAAGAAACTCTAGCATGATTTCGTCGGAGTTGGAACCCCCTGGTTCCAGTTGAAGGTGGGATCAGCCAACCAATCAGAAGGTCTGCTTCTCCGGCTCGAAAGTTTGAGAGGGCCTTTGACGCGCGTCTGTTGAATCTCGCGCTTCGCGCTCGGTGTTCGTACTCCCTCACATTTGTATATAGATTTTTTGAAACTGAAAAGAAAAACGTCGGCTGCTGTAATTTGATGATTGTGAATCATTTTTTTGTTAAAGCTTCTTTGGCTTCAACGGATACATTCTCATCGCGTGTCTCGTGCTTCGCACTAGATTTTAATTTGTTCAATACGTCTAATGTATTAAATATTACATTTATATGAATTCATGTACCTCGATATGGGACTGCTCGTTCAGGTGATGCAAAACAAAGCATGAATATTATTTTTCATGATGACTTCAATATTTGTTTTGATATCACAATTCGAAATAAGCATTATTACCAGAAAAAAAATTTTAGAAGTCATGTTCAATATTATTATACTAATATTTGGCTAAAAATCCTGCGGTAATCTCAGCTTGCAAATAGATGAAGATCAGTAGGGGTAAAATGAAAAATTAGCGATCTTTTATATTTTAATTGCCAATCTTCACCTTTTTCGCTTCCTAAGAATAATCCATGATTTTCAGCTGAACCAATTTTAATATTTTTACTCTTTGTTTTTTCTATGTACATTCTATGTTAATTGACGCGTTATTAACTTTGTGCACATAGCAATGAATTTTAACCGGTCGCTCCTGCCTCGGTCTACCCTACTATAGAATTCATTTTTAATAACTATTCTGAAACAGAATAAATTAAATATTGTTTCAGTGAATATTCATACAAGTCAATGGGAGATCTCTTTTCGTACGAAGGCCAAATCGAGGTACTGTCGATTAACAGTTCGTTACATTGTTAAGAGCAGAATGAGCCATCAATGATCAATTATCAATTATGAGAATGGAAACCCAATTATCATCATTTTCTAGAGCAAAAGAGATAATGGAAATCCCTATAATAACAACTGTTAAAAAAGATAATTTACAAATTAATTTTTATTTTTGAAGTTGCTATTGCAGTCCTATCTCAAACTTTGTTATATTCAAGAAGGTTGTGATTTTCTAGTTGATTATATGAATTTTTCTAAATATTAATATATTTGAAATGACTATTGAGATAGAATTTCTAACAAAATTGACCTGGGGCGCGCGACATTTGGATCTCGCCCTTCCGCTCCGCGTTCGGTTATGAATTTACCTCCCCATGGTAGTATTAAAAGCTTGTGAAACTCAAAAGCGAAATGTCGACTACTTTAATTTGATAAGTGTGAATTCTCTTTTGTTAAAGCTTCTCC
>WSXT02149494.1:0-10306 GCA_011762715.2 Neuroterus valhalla
CACCCATGTAACGCTTTTCCTCTATTTTTTCGTGTAGTTTTTCGTCATTTCGTAACACTAGGATAGACTCCCCCCGACCCTCCTCTCCACCCCTCAAATTTGTTACGTAATTTATGGATATTCCATATCGTAAACATAGGCGTGAGTTGTTGAGCAATAATGTCGGTAAGGTAGGAATCGGGTAAGTATAATGTGACATTAATTTTTGAATGAAAAAGATGATCGAGATTGAATTTCTATAGCAAAAATAAATAAATTGATAAACTCGAGCAGGTGAAGCAGCCAAAACAGTGGCGCGATGGTTCCGCCGTCACGGTGGTCCAGGCGGTCGCCATTCCTGTTTCCGGCAGATCGAGGAAGTGTGAGCGAAGAAAGCGCCTTTTCCGCCCCCAAGGTATCTTTTACTCATCGTGCTCTTGCGAAATTAAAGATTTCATCACCCTCTGCGTGACATTTTTTCGCTTTTAACTTAGTCCTTTTATCTTTGTACTAAAACAAATACGCGCTACATGTTGTAGTTTAGTAAATAAACCTTACTAACATTTCTTAGAATTAGTCTAACAAGATTTTAACTTCTAACAGCATTTCCTTCAATCGCACTTACTTATAAAAAATATACACTTGAATTTGGCGCCTGAAATTCTGCCATCTGATTAGGCACAAGGCATTTTCATTTGTTACGTCATCGAATATGGTGTCAATAGCTGAAAAGACAACAATAATACCAAGTGCATGGGTCCTAACTTTACTATTTAAATGTCTTTGTTGAAAATGATTTCTTGCCATAATCATATTTGGAAATTCATTTTTATTGTAGATGGTGTTTTCAAAGGTAAAAATAAATTTCAAATACACTTATTTTGAGAATTTTTGGTTTCGAAGAGATACTGGAACCATTTAAATAATATTATTTAACTGTATTTTGTCTGAATGTAGATTTTTCTGATTATAAAGGATGGACCATTTCTAATAATGAAGACTAATTAATTGAAAGAGAATTTCCCGCGTGTATTTGATAATTGAAGGGAAGTATTAAAGCGCGTGTTCGCGCCTTTCGCGTTTCGTGTACGTGCCTGTTGAAATATCACAGCTTGCGTCACGCCTTCCGCTTGTTCCTTTGGGTCCTCTCATCTACGATCGAGATTTTCGGGAGAGCCACATTTAATAACATTACAAGTGATAAATTCCAATTGGTTATAGCGCTTACGTACGAAATATATAAGCATAGAATACTCAGAATAGGGCAATTTTCTTAATTATAGACTTCATGGTCCTCCGGTGTAATTAATCACATTTGAAATGTATATGGTTTAAGTAATTCTTTTCATCAAATGTATCAATTTGCATTCAAATTGATAAATTACCCAAATGAAAATTTCTTGATCTCAATTTTTGGAAAGAATCTCAATTGTATTACTGCGTGCTATGCCAATCAATATTGAATCGAGTGGATATTTTTTTCAACGCAGTTTTAAATAAAACTCCCAGTAACCGGGAGTATGATTTTTTGCTAGATTGTGAGTGTATATGAGCAACACATAGTGCGTTAAAAATAAACTTAACGTAATACCTCCCAGCCAAGCATTATTACCTTTGAAACTTCCATTATTCATTCACAGATGTTACTTAAAAAAAAATGTTATTCATACTTTTATGCTGCATGAGAATGCTGCACATCGTATTCGAAATGATTGATGATTTTTTAAATTTTTTAGCGTAATCTTTTTTTTTTTTTTTTTTTTTTTGTATTTCGAATCATCGAACTTCTGAACCCTTGGTTATTATCGAGTTTGTCGTGGTAAAAAAATTAATTATTTTAGAACGCATTGCTTGGATTTGAAATTTTATTAATACAATTCTTATTTTACACTATTGTGACTATAACTATTTTTAGGAATAAAAAGCTTCTTAATTGAATTGTAGACTTACTTGGATCTAACTTTATCAACTGAAGAGACCGGTAGAAAGGACAGCAGATTCTCGCAGAAAAAAAAGTTGGAAGAGTTTCTAAAGTCTAGTAGTAGAGTTGGGATGGACCTGGGAAAAATACATCCTGCATCCCTAGTCCTCACGGTTCGAAATCTTGTTCAATCTGTCGAATTCCTTTCTGTTATACGGAGTAGGGGGTTTAGAATCAGATTACTTGATGTAGGACACGATATGCAAACTTGTAAGCTTCTCGTATAAAGTGTTTTTTCTTGAAAATAAGCATTATGTTTGAAAGTGGTTTTCGCACCCGAATGGCCCATTACAGTTGTTTTGTTTGATTCTATTTGAAACGAGGGGGTATTCACTGAAGAATTCTCATAACGAACGTCGACTAACTTCTGCGAAATCCTTGGGTCGTCCCTCTATTTGTCTCGATAGAAACAAAACACGAGCGCGAGTATAAGAGCGAGTGTGAAGAGATGAGGACAGTGGAGGAGTGAGAGAGATGAACTTGAGAAAATTCTTCGAGAAATCATCGGTTGTCGCTGGCAGTCTGACTAACATGAATTTGCAGTGAATAGCCCCTCGTTTGAACTAAAAAAGTGGTTCCAAGTCGAAATGAGAATTCAATGAACCGAATCCATTCCAAATCCAGCAGATTCTACACACATATTTTTTATTTGAAAACGTTATCTCTTACCCAGCTATGAGTATTCTAATTTTGGAGTTTATTTTCGAAAAAAAGAAAAATTTTCAACTAGGAGGTAAATTTTTCCTGTGGACAACGGAAAGTACGAGAAAATTTCAAGAGAAAAGTGTAGAACATAATTTGAAAAGGATCCGGTTGATGGCAACAGTTTATTATTATGCTAAAAGTAGTTGAAATATTCTTAGTTTGAGAAAAAAAAATTACACAGCAAACTCGATAAATTCGATTTACAAGAGCATGCTGCGTATACCTGGGACGATGGTGTAACACTTATTTCCTTTTAATCGATAAAATAACCGAAATTTCATCTGAGAGACCGTCTGACCACGAAACTAACCTTGAATTCGTGAATGGTTTCTCGTATAGTGGCTGAAATTAGTAGCTAATAGAAATAAATCATCGCTCGCTTTTCTAATGTAGAACAATTGTGAGGCTTCTGATTTTACTAATGTAGATTGACCTTAGATTATTTATTCTCATGAATTTTAATCGACCTTTACTACAGCTTCCTACTTTTATCCGAACATTTCCAATTTTATTATAGGATTAATTAAAGTAGATATACAATTATCGGCAATGGGAATGCCAATGGTAGAAATAAATTACAAAATTATCTTTAACTTAAGGGGAGGCACTGATGAATTTTAATCCATAAAAATATTTTCTGTTTATAGGTTCCTGATTGTATTATTACACAAAAAAAAAACTTTTTCCCATGTCAAAATTGTACAAGCACCGCTATATTGTCAAGACCGTATGATAACTATATTCTGTACTGCCAAATAACTTGCATGTAGTGTGAACGGTACTAGGCCAGTACCTTTTATTCACGTCAGCCCAGTGCCGGTTAAGTTCAATAAAAAGTACTGTTTGTGTGCGAAAAAATAACAGCCCCGATTCTTTGTCAGTATAATAAAAAGTACTGGACCCATTCCCCCTCAGTAAAATTAGGTGTACCGATCTAGTACTGCTGTAGTTCAATAACAGGTTCTGGCTTGTTACAATAACATATGCTGGCCATTTGTACCGTCTTAGTTTAGAAAGCGGTACTGGTCTAGTAATGTTTGATTGTAATAACAGGTGCTAGTTCAGTACCATATCAGGTACTGACCAAGAACACGCTTCTTACAATAACAGGATCTGCACAAGTATTGAATTGGTACATCTAAAGGTAATGGTGACGTACTTTCTTGGTACAATAACAGGTTCTAATCAAGTACTGTCGTGACGCAACGAAAGGTACGCATAAAGTACTAGATTGGTACTGACAGTAACAAGTACTGGCAAAGTACTGGTATGTTACAAGAACAGGTACTGTCTGGTACTATATTACTGCAATTAGAGGTACTGGTTCAGTTCTACTTCATCGCAAAAACAGGTATTGGCGTGGTACAAATCAAGGTACTGGCAAAGAACTAGCTTTGTACAATAACAGGTTTTGGCCAAAAACTGTCTTGTTACAAGAACAGGTACTGGTCAAGCACTGTCTGGTACTGTATTACTGCAATAAGAGGTACTTGTTCAGTTCTGCTTCATCGTAATAACAGTAATTTGCGTGGTACAAATCAAGGTACTGGCAAAGAACTAGCTTTGTACAATAACAGGTTTTGGCCAAAAACTGTCTTGTTACAAGAACAGGTACTGGTCAAGCACTGTCTGGTACTGTATTACTGCAATAAGAGGTACTTGTTCAGTTCTGCTTCATCGTAATAACAGTAATTTGCGTGGTACAAATCAAGGTACTGGCATAGAACTAGCTTTGTACAATAACAGGTTTTTGCCAAAAACTGTCTTGTTACAAGAACAGGTACTGGTCAAGTACTGTCTGGTACTGTATTACTGCAACAAGAGGTACTGGCTCAGTTCGGCTTCATCGTAATAACAGATATTGGCGTGGTACAGGTTAAGGTACTTGCAAAGTACTAGCTTCGTACAATCACAGGTTTTGGCCAAGTACTATCTTGGTACAATGACAGGTACCGGCCAAGTACTGGTATGTTTCAATAACAGGTACTGTATTACTGCAATAAGGGGTACTGGTTAAGTTCTGCTTCATCGTAATAACAGGTATTGGCGTGGTACAAGTTATGGTACTGGCAGAGTACTAGCTTTGTGCAATAACAGGTTTTGGCAAAATACTGTCTTGTTACAAGAACAGGTACTGGTCAAGCACTGTCTGGTACTGTATCACTGCAATAAGAGGTACTGGTTCAGTCCGGCTTAATCGTAATAACAGATATTGTCGTGGTACAAGTTAAGGTACTGGCAAAGTACTAGCTTCGTACAATAACAGGTATTGGCCAAATATTGTCTTGGTACAATAAAGGGTACTGGTCAAGTACTGGTATGTTACAAGAACAGGTACTGGTTCCAATCTGCTTCATCGTAATAACAGGTATTGGCGTGGTACAACTTAAGGTACTGGCCAAGTACTAGCTTCGTACAATAACAGGCATTGGCCAAATACTGTCTTGGTACAATGACAGGTACTGGCCGAGTACAATTAGATAAACTGGTCCTGTATTATTAATGACTCAGTTGTTGCCTT
The DNA here is from genome assembly GCA_011762715.2 of Neuroterus valhalla. Lineage (NCBI taxonomy): Eukaryota > Metazoa > Arthropoda > Insecta > Hymenoptera > Cynipidae > Neuroterus > Neuroterus valhalla. The sequence goes on from WSXT02149494.1 coordinate 5,187, forward strand.
GCAGTGTGCCAGTACAGAACATAGTTATCATTGGGGGTCCTCCCAGTAATGGGGCAGTACTGTCTGCCTCACTAAAATGTCAGTATTACATTTCCATTTGAGGTTTGCCGTAGCGTAGAGGAATCCTCCAGCGCCAGTTTTACGATGAGATCTAATTTAAATAGTATTTTCTCTTAAGGAATCACAATTTTGGCTGAGTAAGTTTAATTCCTTGAAATGGTTTTCATTTGAGCTGGAAGTACAAGCAGATTATGAGAAAGAAAGCTGATTCTACTTTGAGAAGTAGTAAGCTCAAGCTGATCAAATGAGAAAGCTTATTTATTCTTCTCTTTCCACATATTTGTCTCAGGAGAGAATGCTTATAGAAATAATAAACTGTCTCTGAATTTCATCATACTATTATCCACTATAAAAGTTAGAATATTTATTCGTCGGGATGTAGGAAATTTAGTGATTATCATTGACTATGAATATCTGAGTAGAAGAAAATTGGGATTCTAGGTATTTATTCATGCTTAAACTGTAGATTCTCTTGAGATAACATAATAGTACTTTGCTACGTGGAACTCTAATTTTTTTGTCATTGAATTCATTAATTTTTTTAGGTCTTGGAAATTTTTCAGTCCTGAGGATGCTGTCACAAAAGCAGGCAGAAGCCAATGCAGAAAGTGAAGCTGGACCCAGTGGTAATGGAGCAGTGACTCCGGGAAGTTTTCCTAATGGAGAAGGATCGAAAGAATTTCTGTCGACTGGAAGAACAGGAAGAAGAAATGCTATGCCAGATATTCTTGGACAGCATGCCGAAACCGGGACAGCTGATTTGCCAGCTCGACTGGAAGCCCTTACAACCAACGTAGATCATGGTACAATTATAATTTAATAAACTTTTTGTATTTTTTGAAGAATTTTGTTTATATTTCTTCTTATATTCCCCTTTCCTTTTATTTTCTCTCCTTTTCTTCAAGTGTAAAAATTTAGAAATTATAATCACGTTGATGGTATATTTTCATAATTACTTACTCTCTGATCAAAAACTAAACATCTACTAATATTTTCAGAAATTATCATTTATTTTTTTGAGAAAAACTTTAACATTGAAAAATTCAATTAGAAATCTTATCATTATACAAACTGTGAAGTGAATCCTTTTTTAGTTTTACAATCTTTCTTTTCAATTTTCTAATTGTTTGTTGAGCTATTCCGAGGTGAAAGCTTTTCTTATAAAAAAATGTGAAATAATTTCAATTCAGCTATTTGAAAAGTTCAATATCTAATTTTTTGTGTTAGATCTCTAAAGCGAAAGGTTAAAGTGTTCAAAGACATTTTTCCTGGAATTTGAAATCCAGAAACGACGGAAGGGGCAAATTGTTTTTAACAGTGAATATTAAGCTATCAAGCAAAAAAAATCAAATTCAGTTGGTGAAGCACTTAGGGGATGATTGTTCTTCAAGAAAAAGAAGTTTACAGATCTGAACAAAATTTTCAATCTTTATTAATAAATGGTAATGAGAATTTTTTTTGTTTTATACTTACAGTTGGAAAAAAAATCTCGAAAATGTGGGTGATACCTTTGGGGCAGAAGTATAATTTTTTATAAAAAAAAGTCCGATTTCTATTTGTTCTCAAAGAAGTTGTTCAAACGGAAGTAGCATTTCAAGAAAACGTGTTAAAAACTTGTCTCACTTTTCCCTTCATTTTTAATTAACAATATGGATACACAATGGTCTGGCAAAGCTCAGGGTTTTAGCATTTCATTAGAATACCCACCCAAACATTTTAAGCAACGAATTTGCTGTACATATTTATTTCTAGCAGAAATGCTAATTTAACTGGACTAGAAGTCAAGATCTATACTTATTATGCAGAAGAAGGATAAAACCAACTCTAAGAGCTTAAGATTTCCTTAGATGAAAAACTTCTGCTATCGAAAGAGCTGAAAGCTTTTCCTTGAAGCCACTTTATTCAGATTGACAAGGAATATAAAGGGATAGAAAATAATCATTTTTATTGTAATTTAAATATAAGAAGAGCTCCGTTAGGAAGTAAAATTTATATAGTTATTTTCAAAAGTCAATAATTCTTGTTAATACCTTGTTAAAACATTTCTAGCTTGTTAATATTCTCTTCCACGTGAGTTTTTTTTTAATTCAGCCGGGATTTTTTTCATTTTCGACTTGCAACTTTTTCAGACAAAGTGCTTTTCAATTCAATAGATACCAAAAGTCGGAGAATCTCCAATTTTTCGGTTTAAAAAATTAATGCATTCCAAATGAAATTACATCAAAATCTACAGTTTTTACAATCAGATATTTCAGCTCGTACAGATTTTACAATTTGAGTTGTATTTATTCTAATGTTATTTATTTTTATTTTAAGTACATGTTTCAATTTAGTAGTCTTAAATGTATAGGGTTCGGAACTATTGTTTTCCTTCCAATTGGGGACTTTTATCTGCAGCATTTTGTGCATCTAAAACTTGAACAATTAAATACTTAAATTAACGAATTCAACCCTTCCTCATTTTAAATGTTTTTCAATATCATAAGGTTTACGGTTCAAGGAATGGAAGCATTTTTTATTCGAAGCCTTTCAATTCAAGTATAAAATTTGAATTCATCTCATTGAAAATTATTTTAAAATCAAATTTTAAATTCTAGATCAACCCAGTACAAGCGGAATCAGCAAAAGTGAAACACATTCTTCTCAGCCTCACAAGGCTTGACGGAATTGCCGCTTCGAACAAATATCTTTCAAGAGCCCTCTGAGTGTTTCATTGCAATGCTGATCATAGAAAACTTCAATCGAGAGCCTACATTTTCTCACAGAGGAAATTACTTCTCTGCAAAGACTAGACAGCCAAGAGCAAATAGGTCGGAGGATTTTTATTCAATTCCAGACGTCATTTTGAAACTAAATTCCACCCATGCGAAATGGAAATTGACTAAGGAGGAAAAAAATGAAAGGCTGATATTAATGAAGATCAGAAATTCGACATGTGTACCGCAAATGTAAATACTTTATGACCAAACTTCTAAGGGGACGGTCAATTTTTCGAAGAGCTCGAATCTGGGGTGAGTTGAAAGGATATACCTTCAGAAGCTTTCATGAATTTTCGAATCATCTCAAAAATCACATTTTTGATGAAATTAACCATCTGAAAATATAAAGAAATTTGAAATTTTATACAAATGATTAGTTATCAGGGTGGCGACTTGACCGGGAAACCGGGAATTTTATTGACCGGGAAATGACCGGGAATTTAATTAGAAACCGGGAATTTACCTAACTCAACCTAGACTATTGAAAATTCTACCGAAGAAAGTACGAGAAATGACCGCTTTCTTCTTATGAATCAGAAAAATATCTTATTTTTTGATTTAAAGAATGTAATGCTCCTTTAATCTGATTCTCAAAATATTAAAATATATCTATACGTCACGGGAGAAAGAATTTCTTCTTTTTTCATTATAAGAAAAGCGTTTTGCAAATTTGTTGCTCTGTGAGATTTTTTCAGCTGACTCTAATTTGACAATCGAATTGATGATAACCCAAACCTACAGAAAGAATAATTATCTTCATTTTTTCAAAAAAATGTGTTTATCACGTTTTATTTGCTTTTCCTTATTTATACGACTTGGGACAGGGAATTTTTTACATGAAACGTGAACTTTTCAAACTTATTAGAATTCAGATTTAGAAGAGAGGAATTCAAAAAAATCGTTCCTTCAATCCAAAATTTGCCACAATTTGGAGGTCCCCTCTTCTTAATTTGAAATAAAGAAAGTACTGCAAGTAGTCTTTAGAGTAGAAGTAGTATTCCGAAGAATAAATTAATATCCCTGAATTATGATAGAAAGCTTGTTTACATTGATCATTCCAAATTCAACCTTTTTGTGTTGAAAAATCAACTACTTGTTTGAAATTTACACTTGTTTGTTGAAAATCAAATTTTCTTGTTAAAGTTTCATTGTTTCGATTCAAAATTTTACTCTGGTTGAAATTGTAACTACTTTGTTAAAAATCAATTCATCTTTTTCTGGTGAAAATTCAAGTATTTAGTTGAACATCGACTTTTGAATTTTAAAATTAAACCATTTCTTTCAGAATTCATGTACTTTGTGGAAGATTTGCCTTTTTTGTAGAAAATTAATCTTTATGGTAAAAAATTCATATTTTTCTTTAACATACATCTATTATTCATTTGAAGATTCATCATTATACCTAAAAATTCATCAATTTGGTTGAAAATCAATTTCTTCAAAAGAAAGTTTTACTGTTTCATTTTTAGAGAGGTCATCTTTTCTAGTTTAAAATTCGACATTTTGGTGTAAAATATCCTCTTTTTGAATTTAAAATTTAATTATCTCGTTGAAACTTCACATATTGTGTTGAAAAATCAAGTTTTTGTAGAAAATTATCTTCTTCTTCGAAAAATTATAATTTTTATTGATTTCAAAAATTTCAAAATTGATTAAAAAAAAAAATTGATATCAAAAGGAAATTGAACTATTTCATTTGTAGAGAGATAATCTTTTCTAGTTCAAAATTCGACATTTTGGTGTAAAATTTCGTCTTTTTGAATTAGAAATTCAATCGATTTTTTGTAGAAAATTATCTTTTTCCGGAAGCTAATTTTCTTCTTTCAAAATCCTTGTTCACGGTTAACAATTCAAGTTATACAGTCAAACATTGTCGAACATTCATCTCGTTGAAAGCTCTTATGTTTGGTTTAAAATTAATTTTTCAAGCAAAAAATGTCATTACTCCATTTTTGTTTGAAATTTTTTTTTCATGATTCGAATTTCAACCATTCTGCTGAAAAATTGTATTTTTTGTTGAAAATGAATTTTTCATCAAAAATTGAACTATTCTAGTTGAATATTCATCATTTCAGTTAAACATTAGTCTTTATGGTTTAAAATCCAACTTTTTGTAATGTAAAGTAATAATTTTTTGGCAGTTTTTTTTTGTTTGTTGAAAGAAAGTTCTTTTTGTTAAAAGTAATTTTTTATCTGAAAATTTAACTTATTTATATTGAAAATTCCATAGTTTATTTTTAAAAACTATTTGTTTAGTTGAACATTTTTTTTTTAATTTTAATTTTAAGTAATCATATTTTC
>WSXT02149516.1:0-10305 GCA_011762715.2 Neuroterus valhalla
TTCAATTTTTATGAATTTGTAAATTCGTGTATGTACTTGATTTTTATCTAATTAGCAAAAACTAATTTGCAACATATCTATTTACAAATAAAAAAATTCAATACTTTCCCATTTATTTATTGCGAGAAATAATTTATAAATCAGCCATTTTCAGAAATATTTTTTCAGATATTATAAATAAATGTGCAAAGCAATTCTAAACTTGGCCAAATTGCATGTTTATTTATATTGAAGATTGGAATATAAAGTACTGAATTTATTTATTTATAATTTGGTAAGTTGTTAATATTTTTTTTTGATTTGCAAACTTGAGGATGATCAAATGGAAAAACGAATTTATATATTTTCTACCTCTCGTTTAGAAAGCTATGTATTTTCTTTTAAATTATAAATTATTTAATCATTTGTATAATTTATATTTTTAATTTAAATTAGGAAGTAAGTGTTTTAAACAAAAATTGCAATGTAGGCAATACTACGTAATCCTTATGATGCATATGTATAATAATTATTCAGAATAAATGTTAATGTGAGTTAATAAATCTTTTTATTTTGTATAAAATATTATGAATTCGTATTGAACATTGCATATTTCGTTTGAAACTCTCATTTCCTAATTTAAATTGAAAATGTAAATATTACAAATAATTAAATAATTGATAATTTAAAGGATAATACACAACTTTTCAAACGAGAGATAATAAAGAGTTAGAACAGACTTTTTAAAATTTTAAATTATTAAGCAAACAATTAAAAATATAATTTTATTAATAATAATTGAGAAATGAATGAATAAACGGTTTTGCATTTGAAAAAAAAAATGAATAAAAAGAAGTGCAGGCAGCGAGAATCGAGCGTGTAACCTTGCGACTATCAGCCAAACGCTTTACCAGGTGAGCTACCAGGTGCTTGCAAATACATTCACGCTAGCTCAATGACCATCCGCTCGCAGTTCTTCAAATTTATTTTTCTCGAAAATGGTCTAAAATTGCGTCTTCTTGATTTTTCTCGGAAAACCTCTAGTAGGTGTCTATAACTGAGGAGGGTGTCGACCAAAATAAAAATTAGGCGACCTGAAGGTCCCCTTGTTAGATATGGAAATATTTCAATCTCCAAATTAAGATGTGGTTTTGAATTTGTAAGTATGTTCCAGTTTGCTACCAATAGTAATTTGCGTAGAACTGATGAGCTCTTAAAAGAGTGAAACTGTAAAATTGACTACAGTACGCCTTACGTCGCGATTCACCTGTCGGTGCGTGGTACCCGTGAGATTGAGGCCCACTTTACGGCCCCTAATTCCTTCCATCCCATTTTCTACCTTGGATAATTTTGAAGGGTAGGAAAATGCATTGTTATTAAGAGGATCCGAATATGCAATGAAAAACAGGGATTCCCATTCAAGATTTTGAACTTTTCTCCGCCCCCATCCCCAGGGGGCGGTGTGGGGGATCCGAATTTAACATAAGCGTATGTGCTCAGAGTGATTTAATTTTGATTCATAAAATTCTTTCATAGAGTGCCTATTTTTCGATATATATACATGTGGGTGCGCGCGCGCGCGCGTGTGTGTGTGTGTGTGTGTGTGTGTGCTGATCTTCAATACTTCCTTTACAATTATTTTACATCATTTTCATATTACCCAAACAATAAGCCTAAAGGATTTCAAGATACTATCGTCTTTTATAAAAATGTAAGAATATTTTAGGTGTACGTCGAACTCGAACCACCATATCATTCACCTGCATACTAAGCACAAAACATAATTTGGCAGATTCACTCATTAGTTGGTCAGGCCTCTTTTCACGTGACGCGTTCTCCTCGTTGCCAGCACACGCTGCCGGCAATGTTGTTGAACGCCCAATGCAAGAAAGTCCGAGGAATTTGTCGCAGTGATTATGAAAAAAAGGTGGATGGCCGCGGGGGTGCAGTTCCGAAAGGAGGAAGTCTCCGATTTTATTTGAATTCTGTATGATTATGTATTTTAACGCCCTGCTTACGAATATGACAGTGAAAATTGACAACAAGGCTATTTTCATGGTGAATTCATTGAAAAAAAATGAAAATCATGTTTTTTTTTAGTTTATTCCAGCCAATACGCAAAATTCTTCCAACAAAAAATGTGGATCTCATAAAAATATAATTTTGTTGTCTCATGCATTTTCCACCACGAGTGAAAGTTTCCAAGGAAATTAGTGATGTATTTATTCGTCAACTCTTTCTCTAATGTTCATTACCGTGGCGACGGGCCGCTTGAGGGTAGGAAGTCACCCAGGTGTCTGGTCATCGAAATTATGTTGGTCACATACCTTTCCCATTTTTTTTTCACGTAATTTTTAGTTTTGCAGACTTTATGAAAAATTTCTATAATTTGTTTCCATCAGATTAGCAAAAACTGATTTGCAACTTATCAATTTATAAATAATCAAATCCAACCCTTTTTTCAATTTTCCATATAAATAAATATACAATAAAATTTGGTCAGGTTTCCCATTTTTTTGCAAATTTATTTATAATCTGGAAAAAAATATTTCTAAGTTTACAAACTTTGTAGTATATGTATTTTCCTAAAAGTGAAATAAACCTACAAATACGGCACTGATATGCGGCACGTGCCAGAGCTTATGGTTAGAGGTCTTTTGCTCTCGTCACAATCGATGAAGAAAATGAAATTGTTTTTCCAGATGATTGTTTACAATTTTACATAGTTTATAACTAGAAAACCCAGGTGTCTGGTCATCGAAATTATGTTGGTCACATACCTTTCCCATTTCCCGAATCTCGTGGGTGGCGGGAAGGCACCCCTGTGACAGCTTATAGAAATAATCTAGGTCACATACCTTTTTCTTCCCCCAAGTCTAATGGGGACGGAAAGTCACCGCTGTGACTAATCATAAAAAATAATGTAGGCCACACAACTCCCCCTTTTCCCAAGTCTCGTGGGTGGGGGGAAGGCACCCCTGTGACTGGTCATAGAAATAATGTAGGTCACATAAATTCCCCTTTCTCGAAGTCTAATGAGGACGGAAAGTCACCGCTGTGACTAATCATAAAAAATAATGTAGGCCACACACCTCCCCCTTTTCCCGAGTCTCGTGGGTGGCGGGAAGGCACCCCTGTGACAGGTTATGGAAATAATGTAGGTCACATAAATTCCCCTTTCCCGAAGTCTGATGGGGACGGAAAATCACCGCTGTGACTAATCATAAGAATTAATGTAGGCCACACATCTCCCCCTTTTCCCAAGTCTCGTGGGTGACGGGAAGGCACCCCTGTGACTGGTCATAGAAATAATGCAGGCATATACCTATTAAAGGGGGAATCAAGTTAGAACGTTAAAAAGTGAGAGATTCAAATTTCACCATGTAGAAAATGGAATGGAAGGAATTAGGGGCCGTAAAATGGGCCTCAAGCGCATGGGTATCACGCACCGACAGGTGAATCGTGGCGTTAGGCGTACTGTAGTCAATTTTACAGTTTCACTCTTATAAGAGCTCATCAGTTCTACGTTAATTACCATTGGTAGCAAACTGGAACATATTTACAAATTCAAATTCACATGTGAATTTGGAGCATTGAAACATTTCTATATCTAAGTAGTAATTCTAAACTTCTAAATTAGGCTTAATTTCTAAGCTAAACTTCCACCCCTATTAGAATTTGGCGTGGTGAAAATTTCACTTCCAGGAACCAAGCTTTGGGCTTTCATAGTCTGGCGTTCAAAGGCTCCAAATTCTTCTGCCAATCTCCATCGACCGTAAGACTTTGGAGCTATCCCAAGAATTAACAGTTCTTCTGTATCGCTGGAAGAATTTTTTAATTTCTTCCTATTCTGATCTAGCACCTGTATTGTTGATTTATGCTTTGCATCGCCACACTCTCCTTTTGCTGATCTAGACTTGCACAAAAAAAACGCACGGTGAGAATTGATTCAGATGGAAATTATGGGGTAATCTCGGTATTGAAAAAAAACCGAGATCGGCAAGGGGAAAATGAAAGATCTCTGATTTTTCATTTCACCCTTACTGATCTTCATTTTTTTCACGTCAGGATAACCCTGAGCTTTTCACCTGCATCACTTGTTACGCTTTGTGTTTACTGTGTTGATGTTAAAGGAGGAGGAAAACCTTGACCATTTATAAAATCGTCGAAGAAAGAGGATCTGCTACCACCCACTTTAGGTAATGTATCCATCTGTACAATTGGGGACGAATTGCCGTTGTTAATTGAGGTTTCTTTAACATGGAACTGTGAATCAACTTCTACATTTATAGGAGAAACTAGAGAAAGAACAGCTTTTCTCGTTCTTTATGACTCACACACGTTTTGCATGGATTGATGTTAAGGTACTTCTTTTGGAGATCGGGAGATACGTACTAGATAGCTATTTGACTATTATTCGATTAAACCCGATTCATACAGTAGTTAGTATCAAATTTTTTGAATAAACTATAATGTAAGGTATGATATCAAACACAGATTTTACCAGAAGGAATAAATCGACTCCGCATTGAATGATACGTGAGCTATTTTGTCGGTATTCTATGTAAAGCTATACTATAACAATGCTTCACTCAATAGGTAGAGAAACCGTGTATTATATAAGCTGGGCATATGTATTATATCAACTACTCCTTTGGAGATACACACACACGCCGCGTTTCAGTATCGGTACATGATACCTGTGCGCTTGAGGCCTACTATAAGGCCCCTAATTCCTCCTATCCCATTTTTTGGCTAGGATAATTTTAGAGCGAAAAGATCAAGCTCTCTTTTGAAATAATTTTTAGGAAATTAAAAAGGGTCGAACTTGGGGAATTTGAAAAGGTCTAAAATTAAAAAATCATCTTTTCTATCCCTATCATTATTTTTTTGAAATCGGTTTCTTCTAAAAATATTATCGTTCGACTGTTGATGCATCGTAATAGTTTTAACATTAACCTTTCATTGAAAAAAAAAACATTTTATAAATTATTTGTACAATGCCCCGTATGAGATAATGATAAAAAAGGCCGATACGCTCTTCTTTGGAATTTTGTGGCACTACTGAAACTCAGTTACGTTGAACCGCGGTAAAATACACCTATGGCCACGTCGTTCTCAACAATAGACTCTATTACCTTCGGAGCGTTCACCGTGTCAGGGTCGCAGTTAACGCCATAAGAGCGACAAAGATGGTGGTAAAGTACTCTTAAGGCAGCGTTTCATCTGTACAAATACATCGTTCCTGCGCTTATAGGGCTATTGGATAGTATATGCCATATGTGCTCAGGGAGTTTAAGACACGCCCTGCACCTATCGCTGGAAACCTCTTGACGTAATATGCTATACGGTATGCTAAGGTCCTGGTGATATGAGAAAAGCAAACGTTGACTCGCCTCCGCTTTATTCACCTATGCTTTGAGAAGTGAGGCATCTTGATGGAGTAATGCACTGTCCTCTCTTCTGATGTTCAGTTCCAGGCCAATGGTTTCAGCTGCCTTCCCCGCGGCTTTGTAAAGGCATGCTCCTTCCCCACTCATTTCGTGATTCCTGACCATTGCCAGGAGAGGATTTCTACAATTCGCGATGATATGAACAGTACTAAGGATGATTCGGTTGTACAGGCATTCAAGATTGAGAAGTCCGCGTCTGCCTTCACGGCGTATGATGGATGACCGCGAAACGGACGAGTTGATGTGCAAGCTTTCCTTCATATGCATCATCTTGCGCGTAGTGGTATCAAGGGCCTTGAGCTCGTTCTTCGTCCATGGAACCACCCCAAACGAATAGAGTAGAACTGGGACGGCAAGCATGTTAGTCGCAGATATCTTGTTCAACGACGACAGGTTTAACGACCAAATCCGTCGGAGCAGGTGTTTGTATCCAATCCAAAGTCTATACCGATTTCTCGTGTGTACCTCCCGACGATACTAGGGGCATCTTCAAGATGTTCTTTTCCAGAAGCATAGATCTTTAACTCATCTATATAAAATATATGAGTGACCTTCACTCACAGAGGTATCCGTGAGAATCACGGAATGCGAGGGATAGAGGCAATAGTGTGAAGCAGAAGAGTAGAGGGCTCATTGCGTCAAACTGAAAGACACCTCTTTGGAAAGTGACACTGTTGGTAGTCACACGATGTTTTCCAGAAGTGATAGTAAGTCTGGTCTTCCAAAGAGGCATTAATTTCTCAATGCATCCTACTATATCTGAATGATCCTTCGAGCTTTTCAACAGACAGATGATAGGTCTATGTGAAGTTGAAGCTTGCAGACCTTTTTGTCGTTCAGTAGGTTTCCCCCGACAGCCTGCTGCACCTCTTTTCGATCCTCGTTGTTCGTAAATCTCACTCCATACAGGTCCAATCATCCGAACAATCCTGCAATTCAGGATAGATGTGGAAATCTTATACACCGTGTTCAGACAAGTTATGGGCTGTAGTTCTTTGGGTTGGACAAGTCGACTTTCTTTGGTAGGAGTACAGTTCGTCCTAACACCAGCCGCTGCGGAATAGGGATCTCCGACTTTAAATATGAGGTTAAGATGCGGGCCAGATGTTGGTGTGTAGAAGTGAACTTTTTCCAACAAAAGTGCTCAATACAATCTGGGCCAGCATCGGAGAAGTTCTTCGTTCCCCTTTATACTTTCTTTACCTCCTCACCAGTGATTGGTGGGCATTTCCTGTGGGATGTTACGAGATTATTGCACAGCTTCGGATCCTTGCCGTCAAAGGCCTATCGGATTTCATGTAGGCTTTCATGGGGCTTGGGAGGAACCTGAATGTTGATGTTTTTCCTTGTCCCAAAATCGCCGTGGTCTCTCAAGGGAAGCCTTGTTTCAGCAGTTGGTCTTAATGTTGCTTCTTGATTTTCGTCTGCGGCTGGTTCTTGCAGTTGTTGAGGAAGCTTTCCCCGTACATCTCTGTTCGCGAAAGGTTGCCCACACGGTTCCTTAATACTTGCTGTGAAAGGTGCGAGAGCTCTAGGTGTTTCTGGCACCACAGAGTGTGCAGGCACCCCAAACTCTAGAACAATCCGCAATACTTGCCTAGCCATTGTCGAGTGCTCTGCGCATCCAAAAATTTTGAACCGCATTCACATTTGGATTTGAGTTTCGGGTTTCCATAGCTATTCTCACGAGTAGCTAGTGAAGGGATTTTTCACCCCCGCAGTTCCCCGTATGCGGAGGCAACGTCCGCTCTAGGAGCGTGTACACTAGGAGTGTGATACCCCAGAGACACCGTTAACGACACCACTCCCGGTTGCCACGCAGCCTTCAGCACGGTTGTTTACGCCTTGGCTTGGGGGTTTTTACTTCGAGATTATCCCCAGACAATTGTCTGCGACTGCTTAATAGATTTCGTAACCGTATTCAGCAGAAACCTTTGGCACAAGGACCCTCTATCTGCAACCTGAGGACGCGTTCGTTAGTTTTGTCATAGGCTATTTAATCAAGTGATTTCCTTACGATGATTCACGACTATCTTCCCTGTAAATGACGGGGAATACTCGAAGTCATTATATACCATGTGACTTCACGCGTATTCTCTCTTGCCTGGTGAGATGTGTAAAGAAAGAAAATTAATATTGGAGTGAATCGGAGCGCAAGGTCGTCTATGGGAGGTAAGAAACCGTTTTGCTCAAATTCAAATTCGCAAGCCTTCACAGATGTAATTCAGGGGTTAATCTTATCTTTCTGAGAGTAAGATTCAAACGTACTGTACACCCTTTCTGTCTAACAGAATCTTACTACGTCCAAACGCTGATCACCGGCAAACGGGATTTTCTGATGATCCGGATACCATATCCCTTTCCGTCAGATCTTATATCTCGATAGAATTATATTATTGGAGTTTAGTGTCATTTTAGGCGTCATATTCACGATTAATTAAACTTCCATTCTTAATTGCATTCGTTAGAAGAAAGGAAAAGAAATGAAATGTCCCTGTTTCAATTTACGAATAAAAAATTAGGTATTAATTGACAGGCATTTTTCTTTATGAGGAAATTGTTTTACCATTGAGGGATTAACATAGACGTTTTCTGCACTAGCTAAGGAATGTATTTTTGTAAAAAATTGACGACGAATCCATTTTGTTTATATAATCAATTTGTGATGTTTAATCGGTCGTTTCAATTCCACACAGCTAGAAAGCAAAAATACATACCCGAACCGAAATTGGCCATGTAATTTTTCGAACCTCTCTTAATGTAGTGACGTTTTTCAAAATCGAAATAGATTGCGACCCGCACCTGTGCAGGTAAGGAAAACTTCGAATATAAACTCATATGTATCTTCCGTTTCATGCATCCTACGAAGTTGCGATAAAGTTCAAATATTTCCGCAATTTATTTGGAATCTATTCATAGTGTTAACGTTTTCCAATTATGATAAATTTTGATTTTCTCGGAAGATCTTCCGTTGAGTAAAACAACGGAGTGCGCTGGGCTACCATAAATACGAGAGCGACCTTGTGGCCAGAAGACTCCAAACTTGAAGGCGTAGACGTAGGTATCCTGAATAAGGTGCAACACTGGCTCTTTAAAATACACAGGATACCTATTACCTACATCTACGCCTATCAATTTGAGCCTTCTGGCCAGATGGTCGCACTCGTCTTCACGGTAGCCCGGCGAGCTCATTGTATTCCTCAGCGGGAGATCTCCCAAAAAAATTGGAATCTTTAAATGCGGTAAATCAAAATTCGAAAACTTCGCTATCTGATATATATTCCAGCTATTTGAGAATTGCGGTGTAACCTGTAGCGTGGAAACTTTTACACGGAAGCTATGATAATCCGAGGTTTATTATTCAAAACGACATGACGGCTCTTCTTCTTGACAATGTCAGTACTAGGCACTGATATGCCATAATTTGATCAGTTTTCGAATTTTTCTCTAAAACGATGCCAGATACTGGAAACAATGGGTCCAGAATCTGCTTCTCGACCTCAGAACGTGAATCAAATTTGTAAAAATGTGAATTGATCGCAATCTACCGGAAACAAAAGGCCAGTCGTTACAAGTACTTCTGAATATACAAGGTAACGCGATTTTTCCTATTTGCAGTGGTGAAAAATTTGATTTAAAAATATCTAGAATTCGCAAAAATTTCTTTTTCTGCCAGAACAGAAATAACAAAGAAAGAGGCACTTTACTTCAACTGTTTAAAACGTAATCATTTACTTCGAAATTGTAAATCAGGTAATTGTACAATTTGTAATCGTCATTACCACACTTTATTAAACTCAAAAAGTAAAGTAGATGCGACTAAAAGGAAAAGAAAGATACCGGAACCAGCTGCAGTGTCGTGACTGCACGATATCGATGTCAAGTACTGTATCAGCAAGGGCTGTCATTAATATTGTTGTTGATCATGGAGATTAGCATGGGGGGACACTACATTAAGGGGACCTATTTAACATATCAAAAATGTGGCCTCGAATAGGAGGCGGATCCCGGTTTTTTTTTGGAAACATTTTCAAATTTTGCATTTGCGTAGCGGGTAATTCCCATAGTATTGTAGAGTAAAATGCCTTAACAGGTAAAAGAAAGAGAACTAAATTATTAGCAAATTTTTTTAGAAAATTAATCCGCTATCTTCAATAGGTTCCGAGTTATGGTATATTGAAAATTGCCCAGTTTTTTGGATTTTCAGTGAAAAATCGCTTAGTCTCAAAAAACACTCGATACCTTTCTTCCTAATTACTTAGGGGGGGAAATAGGTTTAGGAAGGATTTTTTTGACGATGAAGGAATGAATGTTATTTATTTATACTTTGTGAACATTTTATACAAATATTTAAGAAGAAATTGTGAAATTTTCAAATTTTTTTCATTGAGAAACACGGAAGATGTCGGCTGCTGCCCATCAAGCGTCACAATTGGAACTCGGTGCTTGTGTACATTCTGGAGTCCACAGTTTTTATCCGAAATCAATAAGGTTCAAAATTTACCTTTGGCACATATATAGTTCCTATTTTTACCTCATTTAAAAAAAAAGAAAATTGAAGTTCAATTTTTTTATGGGTGTGTAAACAGGAGACATTGATTCTTGGACGTTTTTTATTACTTTTTTTGAGTTCAAAAAATACTTGAAACGGAGTCAATTTAGCGTAAGTTAAAAAAAAAGTGTCCTAGCCCTAATAGCTCACGAGATATAGCCACGGAAAGTGCACTCTTTCTGCATAGAGGCATATTTCGACGTTGTGTCCCAATTTAGTGTGTGTGTGTGTGTGTGTGTGTGTGTGTGTTGTTATTTTTTTTTTTTTTTTTTTTTTTTTTTTTTTTTTTTTTTTTTTTTTTTTTATTATATATATGAGTAT
>WSXT02149527.1:0-10305 GCA_011762715.2 Neuroterus valhalla
AAGATTTCATATTTTCTATATGTGGATGATTTTTGTAAATTTAGGTCTGCTCCTTCCTATATTTTGAGGATTCTCAATATTCTTGTAGAAACCCCCCTCCCCCTTCTTCTCACGTGAGATTTCATATTTTCTATATAAGGATGATTAAATTTAGGCCCTCTCCTTTCTATTTTCAGGATTCTTGACATTTTATGGGTTTCAGAAGTTACCGAAGGATTTCGACAGATTTTGAGGGATTTGAATTGGGTTTCGTATATTTAAAAGAATTTGATGAGATTTGATAAGATTTGCAGAGGATTTGATAAAATTTTAGAGGATTTCAAGGGATTCAAGAAGATTAAGAAATATATCAAAAGAAGTCGCGTGATTTTAAAGGATTTTTAAGAATTTCGAAAGATTCGGAGTAGGTATTTTCACGAATTTCGAAGGGTCTCGGGGGATTTAAATGAAATTTCATAGCTGTAGATGGATTTCAAGAAATTTTAAAACATTTTACGGGAGTTTGAAAGATTGTCAAAGATTTTAAAGGATATTTAGGGATTTCGAAGGATTGTAAGAGATTTCAATAAATTTCACGGAATCTCGAAGAATTTTCGAACATAATCACGGATTTCAGAGGGTTTCAAGAGATTTCAAAAGATTATAAAGTATTAAAAATAGCTTTAAAAATATTTCAATATATACTAAGGGATTTCGAAATGTTCGGAAAGATTGAATGGAATTTCAAAGTATTTTTGATTATGCAAATAATTTTCAGGGATTCAAAGGAGTATTGGAGGTTTTTGAAATGCTCCTCAAAATTTTAAGAGATTTAGAAAAATTCGATGAAATTAAACTCTATTGCGAAGGATTTTTGATTTTCATAAATGATTTCCAGGATTATAACGAAGACTTTTGGGATTTTCGGAATATTTTAATGGATTTCGAGAGATTCTTAGAGATTCGCACATTGCTTGCAAGTTTCGAAGAATTCCCAACAGATTTAAAATATTGAAACATATATATAGTAATACTTTGGAATATTTTACGGAATCATATCAACGAGTTTAGAAAATTTTCAGAGATTTTGAGGGATTCCCGCGGATTCGAAAGGATTACAAGAGATATTTATAGAAGGTAGAACATTCCGAGGTTTATCAAGGAATCTCGAAGAATTCCAAAAGATTTCTCCAGTTTCTAAATGGTTGTCAATAGATACGAAGCTCAAAATCGTAAAAAAAGATTCTTAGTGATAATATACAATACTCATGTAATTAGAGGATATCAAGGATTTTTGACATGATTCAAAACATTCTAAGGGATTCACAAAATTTTGGGAAAAAAATGCGGGATTTGAAGTACCAGAGATTTTACGAGATTTCAATTATGGTTAACTCTTTGACTATATTTATTGGAAGTATTAGGTATGACATATTACAAAATAAAAGAGAATGAAAGTAAAGAACAATATGATGACATAAATAGAAAAAGAGCTGCATTTTTTGAGACAGCTTTACGCACTCATGAAATGGATATTCTGTTTTTTCAAATTCATGAAAATTTTTTCTCGTATGTTGACAAAACATTGGTGTCACACTTGAGGCGGTCTCTTTAAATAAATTTTCAAAATCATCTCAATAGAGCAGCGATTTAGATTGCTTTCGTAAACATTTCGGTACATCTCTTATGAGCTAAAAATCACCCCTGACACACATATAAAACAGTACTTTATATCACAAGAGAGCCGAAAGAATCATGTCAAAGTTGAGATTTTGAGGTTAGAGTGGAATAAATAATTTGTATATAAGATAAGTTTCGCACATCTTTTGAACATCATTGTACACATTTGTCGTTATAAAAAATTGTTTTCTCCGTACAGTGGGAAAAATGATGTATGATTCCCATTTATTTTATCCTCGGTTTCATCCAAATAATAACTCCCTGAAATGTCTTCAAAATAATTGAAGAAGATTCTCACGTAATATTTGGACTTTTCTGACATCACTCTATTGAAAATTGTAGTAAAATTGTTTTTTTTTTTTATTGTAATCCTTAGTGGAATAGTGGCACTTTTAAAGGGTCTGTGGCAATTCCGGCTATTCGCTTCTTGACTACGCACTTACGTGACGAAAAGTTATTATTTTCGAAACTTATCGTGATTAGCGATCGCGTGAGCACATTTATCTACGCCACGATTGTTGGGATCTTTTGATTCTGCTTTTATATAATTTTTTAATATTCTTCACATTATGGAACTCTTGAATATTATCAAATGATTTCACTTCGAGAATCATGAAGAGAAAAAAGTATGTTTGTGAAAATTAGAAACTGCAAATTGATCAAACAAGTCTAATCCGACTTCACGCATAGTTCATATGTATATGTGGGTATATATGCAACAATGTTTCTGCAACTCTCTGACTTTGGTTGAAAGGATGTCCAGTGTTTGGTGAAAGGGAACTCAGATTGAATCAAATAGGTGCACTTGCTTCGTTAACGTTCAATACATTTTATGACCAGTCGGTTAAGTGCAACCAAGAATCGTAAATTGAAATTCCATTCTCTCTATCGTAACTTTGTGTATGCGCTTCCTTTTGCTTCTCTACTTTTACCCGGTTTTCTTCTTTGTTTTTGTCTTCTCTTTTCACATCTTTTAGGAACGCACTCATTACACACTTGATCCATTAGTGTTATACCGCACATATTCCGCAGGAATAGCATGCCAATTCTGTTCCCCTTAGGGGTCATCCATAAATTACGTAACACATTTGAGGGGAGGGGGGTCTATACTAGTGTTACGCAATCTCGCTACCATACAATACAGGGGATGCGAGCACAGAATTATATTTTCTGTTGCTCTGTATGCTCTTTAAATTAATAATCAAACAGTATTTTCATATATTTACGATACAGTTTCCAAAGTACGAATTATGGAGGTCTGTAGGCGCTATTGTCAGATTATGGCAGATCATCGAAGGTTCGTTGATAGGTCAATCGACGCATATCGAAGTCACGAACAAATACATGATTATACATTACAGTCTTATATACAATATCGAACAAATAATCTTATAAACAAGGTTAATAATATTTTGGTCAGGAATTAGGAAACGGTACTGGTAGTTCAAGGATCGTCATCAAAGGTTGTTTAGTAGGTCAACTAAGGCGTCTCGAAAACCCACAAAATGATCATGTACAGAACTGTTTCATTTCCGAAATCGATAAAGGTTTTCTCATACTGTAGCTGTACGTTATATCAAAAAGTTTTTCTTATGCAAAAAAAAATAAACCAGTTTTTTGATACTCCATAAATCAGTACATGTAGATCATTAAAGTTTCCACAATAGGTCGATCGATGTATCTCGAAGACGCGAACAATTACTCCATGCATAGTATCGTTGTATTGTTAACATCGGAAAAATTGTTCTCATATATATGGTTAGAATATTTTCTTCGAATCTCTAGACGCAAGAAAAAAACCATCCCTAATTTGCCAACTAGCTCAAAATTCTATCAGTAGATCTGATAGACCAAGCAAAACTGGAAAGCTTCTTATAAAGAAGAAAAGAAGGAAAAGTAGAAGTGAGAAAAGAAAGAAAAAAAGCCTGAAAGAAAATAAGGAAGAAAGGAAGGAAGAGAGGAGAGAAAGAAGGAAGAAAGAAACGAAGAAAGGAAAGTGAGCAAAATGAAGGATGCAAAGAAAGGATGAGAGAAAAGAAAGAATGGAAGGAAGAAGGAAAGAAGAAAGTAAGAAGAAAATAAAGACTGAAGAAAGGAAAGAAATAAGGAAGAAGAAAAGAAGGGAGAAAAAAAGAAAGAAGTGGCAAAAGATAAAAGGAGAGAAAGAAAGGAAGAAAGAAGGGAAAATGGATGTCAGGAAAGATAGAAGAAAAGATGTTAATAGAGGAAGAAGGGAAGAAAGAGAGGAAGGAAAGAAGGATAGAGGGAAAGAAGGAAGGAAAGAAAGAGAGCAGGATGGAAAGTGAGAAAGAGAGAAATAAGGGTTGGCAGAAAGAAAGGAAGAAAGGACCGAAGAAAGGATGGAAGAGAGTAGGGAAGGAAGAAGGAAAGGAAGAAGACAAGATAGAAAGAATGAAGGAAAGAAGAAAAAAGAAAAGGCAGGAAGAAGAAAAGAGATATGAAAAAAATGGAAGAAGGCAAGAAAGGAGGAAAGGAGGTAAAAAAGAAAATACAAAGAGGTGAAGGGAAGAAAGTAAATAAAAGGAAGAAGGAAGGAAAAAAAGAAGGAAAGAGAGATGGATTGAAAGAAAGAAGGAAAGAAAGAAAGAAGGAAATAAGGGAAGAGAGAGAGAGAGAAGGAAGGAAAGGAAGGAGGAAAGGAAGAAAGGAGGAAAGATGCAGAGAAGGAAAGAAATGAAGAAGGGGAAAATAAATGAAGAAAGGAAGAAATAAGGGACGAAAGATGGAAGAAAAGAAAGAAGGAGAAATAGAAAAAGAATAGGGAAAGAGAGAAAGATAGAAAGAAGAAGGAAAGACGGAAAAAAATTGGAAGAAAGAAGGCGAGGATGATTCCTTCAGGAAACCTCTTGCATTATTATGTTCATTGGATCCTACAGAATGAGAAACATCATTTTTCCACCACGCAACTTGCCTACAATTTGTTGAAATGCATTTTTCGAAAATAAACTCGCAAAAGTTGTTTTTTCGATACGGGAAAAGTATCTACCATTCTTTGAATTATTCTCAACCAAAAAAGTCTCTTGTGTTTTTCAAAAACCCAAAGGCAACATTTTTTCAGTCAAAATGATTAGTTTTCTACTGTAATTACAGTAGGAAGGTCACTTCTAAAGGTTAGTTAAAGGTTACTTCTTAACTAAATAGTGGTATTTTATCCAGAAAATTTTGAATTAAACACAAGAAAAATGTACTCGCAAACAAAAACACAACATTTTGGAAAAAATATGCCATTTTGAAGCCATTGAGACGAATTTGTTGTGAAAAACTTGTATTTCGAACCAAAAAATATGAATGTTCAACGAAGAAACTAATTTTCCTAGAAAATATGAATTTTCGAACAAAGATATAAATCCCAACTTGTAAAGATCACATTTTAACCAAAAATCATTCGAATTTTCAACAAAATATAGTTGAATCCTCAAACAAAATCGATGCATTTTCTACCACATTTTTATCAGTAAAGCATACGATTTTTCTACCAAAAACGATAAATTTTCAAACTAAAAGAGAACAACAAAATGGTTGAATCTTACATCGAACAGAATAGTTCACTTGAGGAAAATAAAAAATCACAGTCAAATTGTCGGATATTCAAGTCAAAAATGGAATTTTTGCAGAAAACAGTTGAATTTGGTGGCAAAGATATGACTCCAGACCTAAATTATTGGAATCCAAATTTAAGAAAATAGGAATCTACTTATACGATTTTTGAAATTATTTTTATAAATTGTAATATAAAATTCTTATGATAATTTTTGGTTTTTGTTGAAATTTAAATTGTGAAATGATAAATAATGGAATTATCATAAATATTATTCAAGTGATTCACATTTAGAGAAATAGATGGCAATTTCTATCATTAATTATCTGATTTCGTGTATTGAAGTTTAATGATGTAAAATTCTCACTTTAATTATGAATAATTATTAATGTTTTCATTAAAGATTGATATAATTTCCATTACTACATATTCCTTTTTTATTGAAAAAGGAATTCCAATTCGAGTTGGAAAATTAATTTCTGTTATTTTGTTTCATAATTTTTCTTATCTATAAAATTATCAATATCAATCAATGCTATATTTTTTATTCAACGCAATAATAAATGCAATACATAATGTATATTAATGCGGCGATACCACTAATTGAGACGTTTTTGACATTTGGAAGAATGAACTCCAGTACTGAAAACAGTACTGAAAAAATTACTTAAATGCATTTTTACGTATTTTAAGCAGAATTGTAATTCAGGAAACACACATGAAAATCTAAATTATTCTTGAAATCAAGCGTTTAATCTATTAGTAAAACAGACTACAGTCGAGTTATGACTTTTGAGAGAAGACAATCTAGCAGATTTCTATTATACCACATTACTGCAACTATATAGTCAATTCCTGCTATACAACATCTTACACAAAATTTAGGTTATCTGTTTTGATATGGAGGAACTTATTATTTCCATGCATGTGAGAAAATTATTTACGTTCCGCCTCCATCTTCAGAATTATTTAAATATAATATCTTTTTTCTTCAGGTGACAATGGCTGGCGATTTTATTCTGGCTGTGGCATCCATGATGATAGCAAGACTTCGAAACGATGAAGTTACCCTCACCCTCAGTCAGGTAATTACAAAATTTTGACGTCCATTTTTCAATTATTCAAGCATGGGATTCTGAACAGGGATAGTTTGATTTTCAAAAAAATTTAAAAAAGAGGCACTTGTTATCAACTTTTATAAATCAATGTTTAGTCACCCCTTGAAGTATCTTCAATGAAGAATTTCCTTTTGATATTTTCTCATCCAAGCCTCTTGTATTCTGCCCAGAGAGAGCCCTAAAAATTGCATGGTAGCAGTTTATGTCAAATTTATGTTCAAGTCGATATCTTTCGGAATTTATTCAACGTGGATTATTCTTATTCCTCAAGTGACAATTTCCGAGTATTTTATAACTAACTTAGAATTGCTTAAACAATTACACAGCCACACACAAAAAAACTTATAATATACATGGTCTGGCACTTAGCCCAGCATTATACTTTTCATTTCAGGGTGTCTTTGGAGACTTTTTGAGGTTATGTCGAAAACATATAGTCAATATATAAATATAGTAAATATTGTAATATAGTAAACATGGTCTGACCCCCGAACGCTAAAATCGATTTTTGTTGTGAGTCTGTGTGATTATTGGTTGAAACAGTTCATTTTCCCTTGTATATTGTACAAAGTTATTATTCTTCGCGATGAATGATGCAGTTTATGAAATTTAGGAGTCATATTTCTTGTTTAACATATTTTTGCAATAGTTTGAACAATTTCCATCTGTTCGATATTTTTGTCAATAAAGTGCGAAAAGTTATTATTTGTTGGAATTAATGAGGCAAGTACCGAATATTGAGAGTAAAGACTGGCTTTGTACGTTCTGGCGGAGGAAAAAAATTGTATAAATAGAAATTATTCAAAAAATTGCAAAACATATTGTACAAAAAATATTACTCTTACCATTCTTCATCTGTATCACTTAGCCGATTTTTTTTCTTCACTATTTATAAATGAAAAAAATTGCAAGCAAATGGTAATTGTCTACGCGACTTGAAACTTGTTAGAACATTATTGGAAAATTGTCGCTTGTCGGAAAAAATTAGTTTATATTGCAAAAATTGGAAAAAATAGCCGCCTTTATAGCTTCATGTTTACACAAAACTGCTATCTCTCATTTTCTGGGGCGTTTTGCGGGGATAATACAAGGGGGAGTTGTAAAAACCAAAAGTTATTGGGTAGAAATTATTCTTTGAACATTGAATTAAGAAATGACTAGGGTGACTAAAGTTTAATTCACAAAAATTCAATAACTAATATTTCTTTGTCCCGTTTCTCGAAAATTGAGCTTTCCCCATTTAAATAAAATCAAATGGGGTATTTTTCGGAAAACGAACAAACGAAGAAGAAAAAAATATTTTTAATTTGAGAAAATTCAAGCTTTCTTATTTCCTTCAAATTCATATGAGATGAAAAAAATTCAAGGCAAAAATTGTTTTCTGGGGAAATTTGTGCAAGTAAACCTGCTTGTTAATTTTTTATTTTACTTTGCTTTTTTTTTATCGTGAACTATTTTGAAAATTAATTGAAATCTTCAGACAATTCAAATTATAATAATTTTATTATTTGAATTGTAGAGTTTGTGTAAACCTAACATTTACCTCTTGAATTTAAAAATAATTGTGTTCGTAAAACGAAATGTGATTGATAAATAGTCAGAAAGTCTTTCTGCTGCAATTTCTCTGATAAACAGTTCCGTTTTTGATTTTTTGAAGTTGAAAATGAATTTTTTTGAATGAAAGCTCCCACGAAGATTATGTTAAGAAAATTTTCATTTCCCATCTGGTCTGAATGACGTAAAATATTGTTTCAAAGATTTGATTAGTTAATAGGTCCCCAAGGTACGAATACGGTTAGTGCATGAGCATTTCTCCGTTTTTTACTCCTATAAAAAAATATTTAAAAAAAAGGTCGGTGCATCAGACTTCTGGTTTGCGGACGATAAACTGAATCTTCTGTTAGAACTGATCAAGTTGACAAAAATGAGAATCTTAGAATAAAATTCTAAAATTTTGTTAGTTGTAAAACATCCCAGATACAAAGTCCAGAAAAACTTATAAAAATATATTATAATTCGCCATATCTCATGATAATATCAAATGTATGAAGAATAAATACACATCTACTTTTTAGGTGGTGACCGATTTAGTGCAGGGTGAATTTATGCAGTTAGGCTCCAAAGAAACGGAAAACGAAAGATTTGCACACTACCTCACCAAGACGTATCGAAAGACTGCCAGTTTAATTGCTAACTCTTCAAAAGCGGTAAGATTTCATTATTGTGCTTCAAACATTAGATTTTATTATTTAATTTTTTATTGAATTAGAAAATAAGAAATCTCATTATGATTATATATCCAGCCCGGTAAAAGTAACCCGGTCAAGTATAGCGCTAGGACTAGAGTTACGAAAAATTCCGTAACTTGAGCCTGGTAGACAGTTTGTTAAAATTAATATCAATATTTGAAGATTCTAATTTTTCAAATTATCACCTTAGTGATAACCAGTATCCATTGATATTTCAATGATAATTATGCCTGGAATTTCTTTCTTGCATATCATGAATGGGAATTTATATATTTTTTAAACATAGTAATTGAAAAAAAGTTGTTTTCGATTATTAAGATTCAGAAATATTTTCTAGTTTAGGATATTCAAAAATAATGATTGGGATTTGAAACAGATTAGAGATTATACTTAAATAACGTAATGGATTAGAAGGCCTCTGAACGACCCCCCCCCCCCCACTCCGAACGTAATCTTTTATTTTTGTAAATTTCCGATGTCCTGAATTTAAGGGACGTCCATAAACGTCTTTTTGCAGAAAACTTGTATTTTTCGATTGAAAATACAAGTATACGGTTAAATGTTAAAGCCTTATGTTAACAAATAATTTTGTTTTCATGAAGATTCATTATACCACTCAAAATTTCATTTATTTGGTTAATAATTTCACTATTTTTTTTAATTTAATTTTTTCTGATTTAAGAATTGATTTTTTGAACTAAAAATGTTACTGCTCCATTTCTGGTTGAAAATTTATATTTTTTTATGGAAAATAAATTTTATCTGTAGAAAATTATATTATCTTCTTAAAAAATAATTTCATCTTCTTGAAAAATAATTTCTCTAATGAAAAGCCAAGCTCCT
Organism: Neuroterus valhalla; assembly: GCA_011762715.2. Classification (NCBI taxonomy): domain Eukaryota; kingdom Metazoa; phylum Arthropoda; class Insecta; order Hymenoptera; family Cynipidae; genus Neuroterus; species Neuroterus valhalla. The sequence goes on from WSXT02149527.1 coordinate 9,429, forward strand.
TGGTTGAAAATTCATCCTATCTGGTAAAAGATTCAACTGTCCGGTTACAAGTCAAGCTATCTTGGTTGAGGATTTAACTATTTTTTGGAACTTCGTTTTATTTTTGGTAAATAAATAATATTTTCATCATAAATTCAACTATCAAGTTTAAGAAATATCATTCAATCTGACCATTCATCTATTTGTTCCAAAATTCATCCATTTAGATAACAAAATCGTCTTTTTATTAGAGAGTTGATCTTGGTTGAAAATAGATTCTTTTTGGTGAAAATGCAAATGTTTGGTTGACAATCAATTTTTCATGCTTCAGGTTGAGGATTTGTTTATCATCAAAAAAAGTCTAACTATTAGGTTGCAAATCAATATATTTGATTGAAAATTTGTCTTTTTCGATAGGAAATTGAGTTGTTTTAGTTCAGAATTGAACTATTTTCTAAAAAAGTTTGTTTTTGTTGAGCATTTTTCTATTCGGCTGAAAATTCATTTTATTGTTTACAAATCATATTTTTAGTAGGGAGGTTATCTCCTTGATTATAAATTCATCTTTTTTTTTGTTTAAAATGTAACTGTTTGATAGAAAATTGAATTGTATGGGTAAAAACTAGGTTTCTTGTGGAAAGTTAGTCTTTCTGGTGAAACATCAATCTTCTAGGCTAAAAATCCATTTTTTTAGTTAAAAATTTTACTATTTAGCTTAGAGTTGAACCATTTCCTCAGAATACATTTTTCAAGATTTTCTTTTCTTTTTGGAAATGTAAATATTTTCTTGAAAGTTCATCTTTCATTTGATTGGAAATTGGATAGGGTAAGTGTACCGGTCTCCGGACACGTACCAGTGGTCGGACAATCCTATGTATTTCGTCGTAGGAATAGTTCA
>WSXT02149538.1:0-10305 GCA_011762715.2 Neuroterus valhalla
TTGCGAGCGAAGCGAGCTGCGCGCGAAGCGCGCGATGAGAATGTGCCCGCGAAGCGGGCAGATTTTTTGCGTTTACGTTCACGTTTAGATTTACGTCATCTCATCCAGAAATGAAACTAGACACTTTTCCAGAAAACGGTGAAAAAGTTCATGCGTGCATGTTTAAAAATTCTTTTGCTTTTACGTCGATATTGACGGTCAAGTTTACGTTAACGTTTACGTTCATTTTCACGTTCACGTTCAGGCCAACGCTTACTTTTACGTTTGCGTTCACAATTACGTTTAAGTTAATGTTTACGTTTACATTTGCGTTTACTTTTATGTTCATGTTTACGTTGACAATGACATCCACGTTCACGTTTACGTTTACAATGAGACGATAGCCTGACTGGAAATGGAGCTAAACATGTTTCTAGAGGACGGTTGGAGAGTTTGTAGGACATTAATCAATATTTTGAAGCATTTATGCTAAAGATTACGTTTTCATCCAATTCGTAGTTAACGTTCACGTTTTTCTTTTTCACATAACGTTGCCGCTCACGTTGAAATTCAACTTTCAAGTATATGCTTGCATTCACATTTTTCCCCGTCGGCTCAGCGTCTTACACCTAGCATACTTCTAAAAAGGTTCAGCAATAACAAAAAAAATCTGCCCGCTGCGCGGACACATTGTTCTGGCGCTCGATAATTTATTCACGTCGCGCTACGCGCTCGGCATGTTTTTCTACTCGCGCTCCGCGCTCGGCTTCATACGTGCATGATTCAGTTTACAGTGTAATGCATACAAAGAGTTTCAAATATAGCAAAACTGCTAAAAACCTCTACTTCTATAAAGATTATTGGATTGGTTGTTCATTTTTGATAAGATTTTTTTACATTCTCATTCTGAATGAGAAGGTATTGGTTTTATGTGAAAATTGACTTTCGCGGATTTGAAGAAATCTTCACGTTTTGAGATCCCCTGAGTTAGAAAAAATGGTTTTTACGAACGTGTCTGTCTGTCTGTAATCTGTATACTCGATAACTTTTGAAAGAATGATCGGATTCGATTGCCCTTCAGCACACATATTTCGAGGGACCAAAAAGACAGGTCAAGTTTTTGGACCAGCCATTTTGGATGAAAAATCAAAGAGGGGGAACATTTTCAGCATTTTTTTGGACTTTTTCCCCAAGACTCACAAATTGTAAATACAGTTTCTTGCGGTAGGTAGAAAGTGAAACAATTTATCCTAATGACTTTTTTTGATGAAAACAGAATTGTTAGAGTTGTGGCATTTCCAAAATTCAAAAATGTGAAAGAAAATGAGAATTTTCAGCCAAATAACGCAAGATTGAAAAGAAAGTCAGGGAGTAAATATGTTTCTTGTTGGGAGCCCTACAAGATCGTGAATACGACTTTTTGAATTTTCTCAAAAAATCGAAAATTCCATTTCTGATCGCACGAAAAATAATGAGGAATAATCTGTGAATTTGATAACTTTCGGAAGAATTATCATATTCGATCGTGCTTTGGCATCCATTTTGAGGGACCAAAAAGACAAGTGGAGTTCGTTAACCAGCTATTTCAGATAGAAAATCAAAGAGGGGGAGAATTCTGAAAATTTTTATGAATTTTTTTGCCAAGACTCGAAAATTGTAAGTACGGTTCCTTGTATTACGTAAAAAGTGGAACAAAATAAAAATGAAAATGAGAATTTTTACACAAACAACGCAAGACATGAAGAAAAGTTTGAAGAAAAAAAAATTTTTTCTTTTCGGGTGCCCTTCAGGATGATCTATACAACTCTCCGAGTTTTCTAAAAAAATCGAAAATTCAAATTTTGTTCGCATAAAAAATAAAGAAAGATAGAAAGATTCATTTTTCGGTATAACAATTTAAGGTACAGGAAAATGTAAATGAAATAAAATTGTGCTCTGAAAAAAGATCTAAAAATTTAGCCAAATTTACTTTTTGATAGGACAAGTAGTTTTGCTTCATTTATAAAAAAGCGTATAAAAATGAAAAAAAAGAACTTCTAGATAATTGACACAAGCTTAGGAAAAATCAAATGGACGCAAGTTCTTCACCACGAAAATATCTTCAAATGTGTTATCAACTTCTTTAACAGAATATGTATTTTTCATTTCAATCAGGAAGATAACTATAAAACTGAAATAATAAAATTTCTGAAAAAATGACTGAGACTAACACAGAAGATTGATTGAGAAAAGTTGTTCATTGAACTTTTATAAAAACTACCCAACATATGAAAAAAATTAGGCAACAAAATTGCTCCGCCGTTTTGGACAAACTTTGATCGAGTGCGCAGCACGAGACACGCGATGAGAATGTATTCGTTAAAGCCGGAGAGGCTTTAACAAAAGCGAATTCACACTCATCAAATTAAAGTAGCCGACATTCGGGTTCTGAGTTTCATAAGCTTTTTATACAACTGTAGGGAGGTAAAAAGACCGAGCGCGTAGCGCGAGGTGAGAATACCAACGATCGCGTAGCGCGAGATCCGAAAGACGCGCGCCCTAGGCGCGCTCAAGCCTGCGAGCGAAACGAGCCGCGCGTGAAGCGCGCGATGAGAGTGTGCCCGCGCGGCGGACAGATCTTTTATATACAGTTTACTTAAGGCTCTACTGGCCTTAAGGAACAATCTCATTACAATACCCGCCACTGGTATTTAAATCTCGCATAGTTTGGCTAGCAAATTTAATTTTTCATTGTTTTGCTCAAAAATGGACACTTCCATTTTTGGTACCATTTTTTAGGATGTAAACAGAAACTATGCATTTTATGAAAAAAAAATGGTCTCTCACAAATTCTTAGATCCTCTCAAAGTGAATAATGTTGATCCTTAACTTTTTTTTGTACCTTGCATAGTTTGAGTGGAAATGTTTTTTTTTATTATTCAAAAAGCTATTTCGATGGATAAAACCAGAACCATCGATCAAAAATGGCTGGTTGACGAAATCGTCTTTTCTTTGGCGTCTTTGTAAAAATTGTGCCAAAGCACAATCCAATATGATTATTTTTTCGAAAGTTACCGAGTGCACAGACTGCAGACAACATACTACAGACAGATAGTCAGACATATTCGTAAAAAACATTTTTTTCTGGCTCAGGGGGTCTCAAAACGTGAAGATTTCATCAACTCCGCGAAAGTCAATTTTCACATAAAACCAATACTTTCTCATTCAGAATGAGATTGTAAAAAACGTAAAGGTTGATGGTAATTCCGACATAATTGTAAATGTGAACCTTAACGTGAATGAGAACATAAAAATTTTAAGAACCGGAAACGTCCTTTAGCCTAGAACACACAACAAATTTCTACCCCTTGAGGTACTTAAAAACAACTCAGTGGTAATTCCGATGTAAGTCAATTCCACAAGGAAAAATTTATTAATGTAGTTTTCTTATCACATACTCCAAAAACCAATAAGGTGGATTATACAGAAAGCATTTTTCGGAAAGTTTTCTTCTCAATCATAGATTAATCAATTTTGTTGCACCTGAAGGCGGCGGTTGAGGTTCGGTCTGTGGATAAAATATTTTGGGGGTTAGAAAATATTTTTTAAAGATATTTTCTATTGTACTTAGTTCCTGGATTTTCTGGGTTTCAAATACCTATTTAGGATAAAAATGTACAATAAAGGGTGGAAGGATGTAAAAAAAGCCTATAAATAAGTTTCCCGGTTCTTCGAAAAGAGATTTCGCTCTATTATATGTAAGAATAATGATTTCATAATTCTTGTTTAATGAATGAAATTTTCTTCTGCACAAAGCTTGTTCAAATCAGTCAGCCTGGAGCTCTCTAGTTTATGGGGTGAGATTCACTCCTAATTTATCATGCTCTAAAAAGCTGATTGACGTTCTATCGCACTCATCAGCTAAACATGAAACCACTTGAGAACGAAAATTTGTCCAGTTCATGCACCCCAATGACATCATCCTAAATCATGCATGCGATAGGCATCATGATAGTGTGAATTATGTCAGTGATCTCGCCCAATGACGTTATACGCGGCTTTAGCGCGCAATTTCACCCAGTGTACTTCAATCACATCACTCCACTTACGAAACAACATGATTAAACTCTATTTATATTAAATTATTCTTCGTCACTTATTGAAATCGGCAATTAAACTGTCCCTACTATACTTTTTTTTACTAATCCATAGCTAACTCTTTAGTAATGTATTGCTTACAATGTCAGGGTTGTTGTGACAGGAAAAATGTCTTTGTTTATTAAATGTAGCAATTGTGAGTGAGATGCTAAGCTTATTGTGAAAATCACTCCACTAATAAGAGTAATATGAGCTGCCTTGAACAAGTACAAAGTTACCAATTCTTCACCATATTGAGAACAATGTCAATTTTTCTAAATATTCCTGGAAGGCAAAATAAGCGAGGAATGAGAATCTCGGAATGACCAGCCGAATCAGAAATTTGGCTGGTCATCCCGAAAGTAAAATAATTAGTATGAAGTCTACCCCTTTTCTCTGCACAAAAATTAGCAGACTCGTCTATTTTCAAAAGTTGACTAGTACGTTCGGAATAAAATTCTAATAATGCAATTATGGTTGACCAGTCACAACGGTGACATTCCGCCCTCATCAGACTTTTGAAAAAGGGGAGGGAGTGCCATCTACATTATTTCTATGACCAGTCACAGAGGTGACTTTTCGCCCCCAACAGGCTTGGAAAAAGGGGGAGAGAGTGTCACCTACATTATTTCTATGACCAGTCACATAGGGGGGAGTGACTGACCTACTTGATTTGTTTCGACTAGTCACAGCGATGACTTTTCGCCCCCAACAGGCTTGGGAAAAGGGGGAGGTGTGTCATCTACATTATTTCGGGTATCAGTCAGAGCGTTGACTTCTACCCTCTATGGGTCCTGGAAATGGGGATGGTATCTGACATACTTTATGCAAGAAATTTGTTTTTTTTGGCATGAAAACTAAATAACTTGGTTGAAATTTTGTTCTTTATTGACTAAGAAATCTCTATTGGTCTAAAATTGAGCATTTTCATGAAAATTTCTCTCTTTGGTTGGATAGTAGCCTGCTTTATTGAAAATTCAACAATTATGTTCAGAAATCATCATTTTTGGATGACACTCTAATTGTTTTGTTGAAAATTGATCCTTTTGAGTTCAGAATTTTACTATTTGAGTGGAAAATATTATTACTTGGTTGAGAATTCGTCTTTTTGGTTGAAAACTCCATCTTGATTTGTAGAAATGCGACTATTTGGGCAAGAATTTCCACTTTTGATTGAAAATTTTACAATTTGGTTGAATATTTAACACTTCCGCAGGGAATTCTTCTTCGCGAGCTTGAGATGCAACTGTTTGGTTATTAATCATTCTGTTTTGGTTGAGGCTTTAACTGTTTTGTTGAAAATTCTGTCTTATTGATTTCGTTCAACTATTCTTCATTTCAAATAAATGTCTTTTCCTGGTAAATTTTCAACCATGACATTTTTCAAGGAAATTAGTCTTTTTTCAATATACATAAAACTAAATAAATTGGTTGAATGTTCTTCCTTTGGTGGAAAATTCAACTATTTTGTCGAAAATTGATCTATTAATAGTCAGCAAAATTTTAATTCGGATATTTAGCTTTGGTTCTAAATCCCCAGACATGCAAGATTCCTGGAATGTAGTCCAACGGATTCTTCCAGCATTCCAGTGGAAGAAAAGAGCAGCGAACTAATCAGAAGGTCCGACTCTCCCCACTTTTACAGGCGCGAGATCCTTTGCGAGTTTATTTTGCCAAAAAATGATAGTTATTCAGTAAACAATGGAGCAAAGATAAAGACACTGAATACAACAAAGACTAGGAGTGGTTTCCTAATTTTTGTACACCAGAAAGCATTGAAATTATTATTGAATACATTATTTTCGAGATGAACTGCCAAATGGTGAATTAAGGCTAGCCACTTTTTACTTGAAGTGTATAATAATTTAATTTGATTTAGCAAAAATAATTGTTAAAACAAATTGTGAATGTTTATAGCTATCTTCTTCTGGATTAATACTACATAGTTGCGGTTTTTTCCAGAAATTTCAAACTTTTCATCACTTTTCAATTAGGGTGAAGTATTAATTAATTCATGTTAAAAAACAAATTATTTAAACAATTTATTATCATTGCTTATAATGTTTTCTTTGCCTAATGATAGAAACTTACGGTTTTTGTTAAATTTAGAACTTTTTGCCCACTTTTCACTTGAAGTGATTTAATATTAAATTTAATTCTACATAAATGATTGTTTAAACAGATTATTATTGTTAATACCTATCTTCTTTTAGACTAGTGCTAAAAAGTTGCAGTTTTTTCTAAACTTTTAAGCTTTTTATCAACTTCTCACTTAGAGAGGTTTAATTAATGCGAGTTGATAAACATGCTTATTTGAACAATTAATTATTGTTCATGACCATTTTATCTTAGATAAGTGCTAGAAAGTTGTAGTTTTTTCTGAAATTTTTACCTCGGCTCTACCTTTTTAGCTGTGAACAAATAATAAATAAACAATAGGGGGAATGATATTTTACGTAGTATTGTATTTTTTAAAATAAATTATTTTTGTTCTCTTTCCAATGTTGAAAAAGATAATTGAAACAAAAGAGACTCTAAGAGAAGATAGATATCAACAATAATAATTTATTTTAACAATTATTTTTGGTAAATTAAATTAGATATTAACTCACTCCAAGTGAAGAGTGGGCAAAAAGTTTTAAATTTTAGAAAAAACGTTAAGTTTCTATCACTCAGCAAAGAAAATGTTATAAGGAATGATAATAAATTAATTAAATAATTTGTTTTTTGACATGAATTTATTATTACTTTACTCTAATCGAAAAGTGATAAAAAGTTTAAAATTCCAGGAAAAAACTGCAACTATGTTGTATTAATCTAGAAGAAGATAGCTATAAGCATTCACAATTTGTTTCAACAATTATTTTTGCTGAATTAGATAAAATAATTACCCACTTCAAGTGAGAAGTGGACAAAAAGTTGTAAATTTCAGAAAAATCCGCAACTTTGTAGCATTGTTCTAAGAGAATATTGTTATGAATAATATCAAATTGTTTAAACAATTATTTTTGATAACTTTATTTGATTATTCCCTCGCTCTAACTGAAAAGTTGAAAATAAGTTGAAAAATTCAGAAAAAACCTTGACTTTCTAACCCTTTCTAAGATAAAGTTGCTAAAAACAATAATAAATTGTTTAAACAATTTGGATAAACATCTAATTATCAGTATAAAATAGTATTTCATGTATTCGAAACAATCTACGTTAAAAAGACCGCGCGAAAATCATAATCAGCGCCAAAAACTCGAAAACCCCATTTTTTTACTTATGGGAATGATATTTGAAAAGTAATATTTTTTTCGCCTTCTGTGACCAATTGTAAAGAGAAATAATGAATTTAGAACTCGATTCTTTCAGTATTGAGATTCCTGAATAAAATTTACTAAAACGTATTTTTTTCTTATGGGAAATACGTGTTAAACTTCACGGGGCTTGCGGCACCTCTGAATATTTTTTTTTCTCAAAACAAAAAATGCATTTATGTTTTTTGGATCCGAACGAATTTCCGGGCGTTTTGCATAAAAATTCGAAAAAAAAATTTTTTAGACCACTCTACTGAACACTCGGCTGACATTTTCATGAGGTAATTAATCATTTGATTTTTTTCTCCCGAACCTTCTCGTCTTTTGCGTTTGGTGATTATTCTTGGAAATAAAAATCTCTTTCTCTCGACTTTCGATCATTATTAGAATTCCGAAATTGAGATCAATGATTATCCAGGTTCATCCCATCATTTGTAATTATTCCGCGAATCCCGTTATAATCTAGGAAGAGCAAACCATCGTTATTATGTATAACGCGCGACAAATAAAATTTCCTATTCCTATTGTATTACTAATTGCTTGATTATGTCAGATGAGATGGAAAAGTCAATCGGCAGATGCACATGGAATACGAATTTCGACATTAATGAAAAGGTAATTTGATTATTCAGAATAATTATTCAATTGATCTTTCATAAATGCCCTCGTTTAATTTTCATCAAATCATAGAAATAAGAGGTTCAAAACCAGGTCTTTTATCTGTTTCTTCCTAAAATAATGAAATACACATTTTTTGAGATCCGTTGGTCTCTGAAATATGATCTTTATTTCGAAAAAAAAAATCAAGAAAGATAAGATGTTCGACCTACTTACCTCTCAAACCCTTCTCGCCCATTCAGGCTAGTATATATTATTAACAGGATCCAAAAACGATTGAAAGCCATCGAGCAGATAAAGTCATGTCCTTTGTTTTCGCTCCAATAACCGGATTGACAGCGTACAAGAGAGAAATTTTCTTCCCTCTCAGTGTTTCGTAGCCTGTAGCTTCTTCATACGAGGCATTCTATCTTTTCATATATATTTTGTGAATCACAGTAGCTCGATGCAAATTGCTGTTTATTCTTCGAGAAATTATAGAACAAAAAGTTTTTACAAAATTGTCTACGTCATTCCTTATATGAGCGGTTGTTGTTAAAAATGAAAATTTTTCCTTTTCGTTAGAGTGGACTGTAACAAGTAAAGTACTTGTTCCCTTTGAAGATGATGTTCAATGTTTTTTTGTCTTTCTGAAATTTATCTCAAGCAATTTCTCTAAACCTTTCTTCCGCCTGACTAAAACAGTCTTTTTCCACTAGGTCAGCGACGAATGTTGGACTCACAATTAGTAAGAGAACATACTTCGAGGAAAAACTAATGGGAACTGTTTCTTTCGAAAAAAAACAACTTCTTTTTAGTGAAAATAAATATGGCTTGTTAATGTAAAACCGATTTCATCTCAAATAATGTATAATAATTTGAACAATTCGGATGTTATCATTCTATATTAGAAATAAGGGAACACAATTTGACAGATCGTTCAAAAACTTGTTTTTTGATTTGATAAATATATGCTTATATTTTCTACACGCCTTGTGAGTGTTATTCTTATGAGACCACCACTTTACTTCGAAGAAAAGTAGTTGTAAAAAATCGCATTCTCGCATTTTTCTTGGGAAATACGGAAAGTATGAAAATTCTTGGATAAGAGTTTTTACATCTAGGGAAGTTCTAAAAAAGTACTTCTTGTTCTTCCATGATACGTAACAGTCAGCTTATTCAGGGTAAACCATTTATGAGGGCAGGACATATTTTTCTTTCGATATTATTTCTTATTTTTTCTTGGAAATAATCAAAAATCCAGAGAATGCAAGAGGTTCTTATCTAGAACTTCTCTAGATCTTAAAAAAACTATCACCGAAACACTTTCTTGGATCGTTTTTGCACCATAAGCCGGACCCCTTTGCATGGTCTGAAATGGAATTGGTCAAATCTAGTAAGTTTCTGATAGTCTTCGCTAAATGAGGAACTGATTTTAATCTTATCGGAACAAGTGTTTGAAAATCCGCAAAAAACAAAAATGTACAGTAATTTTCGCCAATATTGGAATAGTAACTTTTTCGATTGTTGCAGTGGCAATTCTCGTTAACAGGGCAATGACAAAAGAAAACAAAAAAATATTTTTTCTCTTCCAAAATTCAAAAACTACTGGTAAGATAATCTTGGCTTTAAGAACCAATCTGTATTCAATTCAATTCAATCTGTAAAATTTTGTGGAGAAAAATACCATAAAACATTTTTTTGCGGGAATATCTAAAAGAGCATTCAAAAAGCTCAAACTGAAAAATGCGGGATCGTGCAGAGGCGGGTTTTTGAGGAAACTCAAAAAGTTTCTTGAAATAATATATCTCGGAAACGGTAGGTTTTTGGGAAATTTTTAACGACAAAAAATGTTAGGAACAATGTTTTCTACAACTTTTCTCATTGGATCGACACGCTGCGATGAAAATCGCAATTACTAAATGGCATTTAAGTACTAAAAAAAGCGTTTTCTCACTTTTCGGCACTGAAAAAAAAACATAACGTAAATATAATATTTATTTTTTATTTTTTCTAAAAATATGTTGACTTCAGTACTGAAAGTGAATTAGGAAGTTTTTTAAAAATTTATATCAAAAGATCTGTACAAAAATGTGTTAATAATTGTTGATGAGCGTGCAACACGGAAAATACGCTTTTTTCGGTACTTTAGCGACATCTATCAATTGCGCTTTTTATCGCAGCATGTCGACCTAATGAGGAAAATTTTAGAAAACATTGCCCCCAACATTTTCACATTCTCATTCTGAATGAGAAGGTATTGGTTTTATGTGAACATTGACTTTCGCGGATTTGATGAAATCTCCACGTT
>WSXT02149549.1:0-10305 GCA_011762715.2 Neuroterus valhalla
ATCGAAAACCATCAGTCGTAGGATAAAAACATATGAAACATAACATATGTATTTTTAGAAGATCTACAACTTTTATTCAAAGCTTTTTTATAAATGTTCACTATTCACTGAGATGAGCGTTAAGAATCATGGTTTTTATGGGGTTTTCATGGTTTTTACAATGAAAATCAAATTTGCGGGAATTTTCGATATCATATTCGTGATCCGCGCTTCAAAATACGTGGGTATACAGAGTTTTAAATTAATCGGAGTTAAGCGCTCTTTGGATCTTTACCCCAACTCTGCACTTTTTTGTACCGTCATTTTCCCTTATTTTATCGGAAACCGTCAGTCGCAGCGTAAAACATATAAAATATAAAATACGTATTTTTAGAAGATCTACAACTTTTATCTGAAAGTTTTTTATAAATTTTCATTATTCACTGAGATAAACGTAGATAAACATAATTTTCATGGGTTTTTCATAGTTTCCACCATGAAAATCAAATTCGCGCCTATTTTCACTATCATATTCGTGATCAGCGCGTTAAAATACGTCGGTATACAGAGTTTCAAAGAAATCGGAGGTAAGCGCTTTTCGGAACTTTATCCGAAATTTATCTTTGAGAATTGGAAATTTGAAAATTGGAATAAAAATATGTCTTTTGGTGTTACTTTATATGCTATAAAATATTATTCCCATAAAAACAAATATCATATAAAAGTTCCAGATCTAGTCATATAGAATATTTTATTGTTGATAACTTTTTACTCCATGACTAAAAATCCTTGAAAAAAAAACTAACTTTAAGGCTACGCATAAGCATTATTCATGTATTTGTATGAAAAAATCTCTATCATTTGATATGTTCTTAAATATGGAACATATGAAAAAATATGTCCAATAAAAGTTTTGAATCTATTTTAATCTTGAAAAATTTTTACCCTTTGTTCAAGCCTGTATAAAAGAATACAAAAAACTAACTTTACGAGTATGATTAATCATGCAATACGTACAAAAAAAATAGATTTTACTTTATATTCTTTAAAATATCATTCATATAAAAATATATGCTGCATACAAGTTGCAAATCTAGTCATGTTGTATATTTTATGTGGACAATTCTTTCCATACGACTAACGGTTTCCAAAATGAATCCAAAAAACTAAGTTTGCGGTTATGCATATTTTATGCATATGTACCAAAAATCTATTGAATTTGATATATTCCAAAATATTGATCATCAAAAAATAATATGTTATACAAAAGTTGTAGAACTAGACTAGACATGGAGACATAGACCACTTGCGGAATGTCAAACGATTTAGAAGAAACGGTTTCTTAGAATTAGATTGAAAATAAATACTTTTCAGAAAAGAAATGGGAACTATTAGGTTTCATTTCTGGATTATTCTTGTTAAGCTTGCTTTGGATTTATTTCTTGTGAAACTTGGTTAATCGTTGTCTATGTCGAGACATTCGAAGGTCCATTGAGTGCAAATTTTGAATGAGAATCTGGCATCAGGTAGAAAGTAACATCCCTAGGCGCCCAACCGAAGCAAACTTGGGTAAGTGCACACACGCAAACACATCAATGCCCACACAATCCCATACACATATAATTATGCACACATACGCATTTATACATACTCATATGCCCGTATGAACATATCCGTGTACAGATATATTACATATATGTACACCATGTCTCGAATTTTATGTTGATCCTTAAAACTCTTGAAGGTACCTGTGGCTTTGCCTATGGCTATGCCCTATAAGAGTGTAAGACTGTATAACATAAGAATAAGCAATAAACCTTTTTACGATGATGGTGGTAGCCTTGAATTCGGGAACTAAACCTTGGCTTGGTACAAGGATGATACTGAGATGGAACCCATGAAACCCATGAATCGAAATAAAGTGATCCTAAGAAAGCCTATATCCCGTACATATAGTATAGTGTCCTATGACCTGTACTATTCCTGTATTCCTTTTCTTCATCGAGCATGCGAGGCTTCCGATGAAATGGCCAGGTAGAAATTATCAAATCATGAGATCCATCGAAATCCGCCCATGTCCCATCTCATACGTCCTCTTTCCCATAAGAGTATAATCTCTCCACTGGCACTCAAGAAATAGAATGGCTCATTTTCACATCATTCAAGATTTCATTTCTGTATTTCTATATCCATCTTCCTACTATAGGAAGTTTTTATCGAAATCATATCTCTTTTTCCAAGTCAAGTTTGGCAGAATATTCATTTTTACGTGTTTTTGAACTACCAAATAGTTTAATTTTCAAACAAAATGTAAAATCATCAATCAAAAATATACATACTTTTCTTGCCAAGTAGTTCAACTTAGGCTAATTTTTTCAGAATATGTTGTTTAATTTTCTGCCAAACTGTTGAATTTTTAAATGTATGACACGTGCAGGTTAGTATTTCAAACTAACCAAATTTTTTAGTTGCAAATCAGATATAGAATTCAACTAAAAGAGGCGACTATTAAATCAAATATTTTAAATTCGAACCGGAACTGATAAACTTTCAAACGAACGGTTGCATTTTTTATCAAAGAGGATGAATTTTCGATAGGAGAAAATTATCTTTCTACAAAAAAAAAAAAAAAAAAAAATTTTATCACAATGGGTGCATATCAATAGAAATACAAATAGTTATATTCCCAACAAAGAACATTAGTTTTCGACCAAAAAAGAACATTTTCAATAGAAGGATTCAACTTTCACCCAAATAGTTGGATTTCCAGCCAAAATAGTTGAATTTATAACCAAATAGTTTAATCCTGAACGTAAAAAGATGAATTTCTATCTAAAAAGATAAGTTTCCGACCAAAGAGGCAAATTTTGAACAAAATATTCAAGTTTTTAACTAAAACGACGATTTTCTAGAAAAAAAAAGAAAATTTTCAACCGACGAATTGAACTTTCACCTGGATAGTTGAATTTCCTACCAAAATAGTTGAATTTATAACCAATTAGTTGAATCCTCAATGTAAAAAGATGAATTCTGAACGGAAAGATTAGTTTCCAACTAAAAAACAAAATTTAATCAAAATATTTATGTTTTCCACTAAAATGACGGATCACCCTAACAAGAGAGTAAATTTTCAAAATGAGAATACAACTTTCATCAAACTAGGTGAATTCTCAATAAACAAGATTCATTTTCGACCAAAAAAGGAAATTTCCAACAAAATATGTATGTTTTCAACTAAAATGCCGAATCTCACCCAAAAACAGGAAATTTCGAACAGAAGAATTCAGCTTTCACCCGAATAGTTGAATTATTAACATTAAAATATGAATACCTTGCTAAGAAGATTAGTTGTCGACCGAAGAGGAAAATTTTTAACAGAAGAATGCAAATTTCATCCAACTAGATGAATTCTCAACGCAGAAAGATGATTTGCAAAATAGAATAATGTTCAGCCAAACATTTGAATTTTCAATCAAAAGAAATTCTGTTTCTACCATATGAGATGACTTCTCGGATGAACTTGATGAATTCTTATTAGGATTGTCGAATTTCCTAGCTCTAAAAATGAATTTGCTTTAAAATATTTCATTTTCGAACATATATTTGAAATTGTAACTAAAATTGTTGCAAATTCAACCACTTGAAAGTCGAACTCATGTTGAAAATTCACTTTTTTTGGACATTCATCATTTAGGTTGAAAATTCATCTTTTTGTAAATGAGAAATTTATTTATATTGGAATAAGGATCTTCAATTTTTCCTAAAATTTCTTATTTACGATAGATACTTTGGGTCAAATAGAAAACGATGTCTTTCAAAGAAATACCCGCAAAGATATCATTAAACAATTCATCTTTTTGGTTGAAAATTTTACGATTTTGTGGAAGAATTGTGTATTGAAATTGAATTTACTTCAATGAGAGATTCATTATTTTACTTTTTATTACTTTTTTTTGTCAAACTCAATTATTTTGTTACAAAACATACAATTTCATTAGCAATTTCCCTTTTGTGTATACACTTGAACTATTTTTGAAGAAATTTAACTATTTGGTTAAAAAATTAAAAATTCAACTAATGCTTGTTTAAAAGTTGGAATCTTTTGTCACAAATTCACTTGTTGGTTGAAGATTTGTCATTTTAGTTGAAAATTCCTTCTTTTTGATAGAAAATTAATAAAGGTTGAAATCATTTATTGAAGATTTACTTTTTTCGTTGCAGTCTTATCATATTTGTTTAAAGTTCATCTCTTTGGTGGAAAATTAAACTATTTTGTTTGAGTTTTTAAAATATTTTTTGTTGAATTTTCCTTTGAAATTTTTGAATTTGTTACTTAAATAATTGAATATTTAACTTC
Source organism: Neuroterus valhalla (assembly GCA_011762715.2). Taxonomy (NCBI): domain Eukaryota; kingdom Metazoa; phylum Arthropoda; class Insecta; order Hymenoptera; family Cynipidae; genus Neuroterus; species Neuroterus valhalla. The sequence goes on from WSXT02149549.1 coordinate 4,337, forward strand.
AGAAATAAAATCCTCATAACCAGAAGTCGTATTTTTCTAGCCAAAATATGAAAATTTTCATACAAATTATTCAAAATAGTAGTATTTATCAAAAAGGCAACTTTTCGAAAGAACAGTAGAAACTTCAATGAAAACAAATTGAAAATTCGAATATTTTGTTTTAAATTTATCTCTTTGAATAAAAATTGTAATATTACGTTAAAAACTTAAATTGCAAATTAAACTAAGTTTAAAATTTTCAAAATCTTGTTTTCCTTGTAAATTAAATTATCTGTTAGGAAGTTACTCTTAGGAAGAACTCTTCTGTCAAAAATAGTTTTTTTTGTTGAAAATTCGTCTCATTAGTTCGCAATATCATCTTCATGTTCAGGAACCTAATTTATTCGCGAAACAATTTCCTGGTTCAAGATAAGTAGTTTCAGCTGAAAATTCAAATTTTTTTTCTGAAATTCGCTTCCTTAGTCGAAAACTTATCATCTTTGTTGAGAATTTATTATTCTGGTTGAAAATTCAACTTTGTTGGTCGAAATTTTACTATACATCCATCTTTTGGGCTGGAAATTTGAATATTTTCTTGGAAATTTCTCTTTTTGTGGAAGAAATTGATCTTGTTCGTTTGGTTGGCTCTTTTAGTCAGAAACTAATCTTCTTGGTTGAAGATTTATTGTTTTTGTTAAAAATTCGAGAAGTTGGGTGAAGTTCTACTTTGTTAAATTTTTTTCCAGTATAAGATTCATTATATAAGTTGAAAATTCATTTCCACGGTTGATTATTGAATATTTCGCTAGAAATTCTTTTCTTTTTGTCCATGGAAATTCATGTATTTTGATGAAATTTAGTTTATGCATTAATTTTTTATGTAAAATTTCGAAGAAGCACAAGACGATTCCTCATACTTTGAAATAAATTCAGAGTTTTGGATTGAATATTCCAAATTCTTGGTAGAAAAACTAATGTATTTTATTGATAATTCATTTTTTATTGATTGAGAATTTTAATTCGACTGATTCAACGTTAATTCAACGTTACTATTTACGAATTGAATTTATCAACTACTGTTGATAATTTGTCTTTTTGGGCGCAAACATGAACTATTTTGATGAAAATGCAACTTATTAGTTAAAAGTTAAAATTTTCTAGTAAAATTAATCTTTTTTGCCTCAAAAATCCCGCAATTTCCAAAAATTCCATCTTATTGGTAGGCGAATTCATCTCCTTGGTTAGAAATTCAATTTTTTGTTTTGAAAATTAAATAGTTTTGTTGTCGATTCGCCTTTTTGGTTGAAACTAGAAAAGTCAGACATTTGGCTGGAAGTTGAACTCTTTTGTTAAAAATTCAAGTGTCTTTTGAAGATTCGTCATTCATTTAGTTGGAAACTTAAATGTTTGGTTGGAAATTCGCTTCCTTAGTCGGAAACTTATCATCTTTGTTGAGAATATATTGTTCTGGTTAAAAATTCCACTTTTTGGTTTAAATATTACTATACTTTTCTAAGAATCCATTATCTTGTTGGTTAAAGATTTATTATTTTTGCTAAAAATTTGAGAAATTGGGTAGAACTAAACTACTTTGTCAAATTTTTTGTCTTGTTTAAAGATTCATTATATGTTGGAAATTTTTCTTGAAAATGTTTTGTTTCAAATTGCAAACTAGAATTCTGAATAAGGAGCATAAATGATTTAAGTAAGTAACGTAAATTAGTGAAACAGTAATTCTTATTTCCTTAGGTATTAGCTGAGATTTGAAACTTGCTGAGGGGGATAAGTTTTGAGACAATATGGAAAGGATTTGGAGACATTTCCGGGAAGGATGATCCGAACTTGTCTGGAATTCGCAGATAACTAGTTAGGCAAGAATATATAGATATATAGACATATGTATAAAAGGGGGTCCATATAAACTTGGGATTTGGCAATAGGGCCCGGAAACGAGCCGAAGGGCCCGACAAAGGGGACTTTCTGGCATGCGACGCGACGCGACGCAACGCGACACGATGGAAAATAAGAATTAAGAAAGAGACCGAGAAACCCGAAATTCGAGGTCGCCCATCTGCTACCAACTACCAGCTACTTATACTACCGTCCTCTGCATCTACACATATTTACACACACTTTCATTTTTTACTCCTGTACTGATTGTCTTATATGTATGTACTTTGTAGTCTACAAATTCAGACATATATTTCCAATATATGCGTTTTCGTCCAAAGAGACGAACTTTCTCGCAGATCATACAGTTTTCAACCTAAAAGTTCTTTTTTAAACAAGAAATTGTGACTTTTTTATGATGAAATATAAATTGCACCCGCAGAGTTTCTTTTATTAACCTTTTGCAAAAACTGCTAGTCGTACGGAAAAAATCATCAATAATGTAATATGCTCCACGACTGTATGTACAAACAACTTTTCTATAACTGGTATTTCGAAGTGATCAATATTTTCCAACATATGTACAGAGTAAAATCAATTTTTAAGACATGAGCATGATTACTGATATCCGTAAATTTAGTTTTATAGATATTTTTCGGGAACCATTATCCGTAAAGAAAAAAATGATTGATAATGAAGTATTTTTCTCGACTAGATCCATAACTTTTGTGCAGCACATATTTCCATATGACTAATATTTTAGAGCATATATAGTAAAATAGATTTTTGAATAAATGTATGATTATTAATACCCTTGAAGTTTGCCTCTTTTTAGTTGCTAGAAATAGGGATAAATATTTTCAACAATATTTTAGGCTCTTTGACTAGATGAACAACTCATATATAACACATATTTTGATAGATAAGTATATTTCAGAACATGTATTAAAATAAAAACAATGTTTCACACATATAAGGAGCCACCCATAAGCCACGTCATGGAGTTTTTAATATGAAGAGACGAATTAATTAATAATAATTAATAATAATCAATAATAATTATTAATTATTAATTAATTATTAATAATTATTAACCAAAAAGACAATTTTTAACCGAAGCATATGACTTCTATATAGCATAAAACATCAATTTTCAATACAAAAAGATGCATTTTTTGCTTAAGGGATGAATGTTCAACAAGAAAATAATACTCTGACAAAAACAAGAATTTTACAACAAATGATGAAATTTTTAACGAAATATTTCAACTTCTAGCTCTAAAAGTTGCGCATTTTCAATCAGGAGGTCATGATTTCAATTTGAAAAAAATGCAACCAAAAATAGTTACACTTTCTAACACATATTGAAGTTTCGACAAATAATATTAATTTCCAGCAAAAGAGTTAATATTTCACCGAATCGTAAAAATCTTCAAAACAATTGAATTTTCAACTGAAAAATGTGATTTTTTAACGAAAAAGATACTTTTCTACCAAAATATCTGATGTTGAGGTGGGTAGTTCAATTTTCAAACAAATAATTGAATTTCCTACCGAAACAGTAAAATCCCAAACGAAAAATGAACTTTTTCAACGATAAATATAGAGTTTGAAATCGTTTGATTTTCCAAGCCAGGAGTCGGGAAAACAGGAACATGAATTTTCTGGGGAAAAGTTAATGTTTCAAACAAAATAATTAATTCAAAAACCAAAAATATTTATTTTATACAAAATAGTTACATATTCAAAAAGCAGCTCAATTGTTAAGCAAATAGAGACATTTTCAAGCTAGAAATATGAATTATCATAATAGGCTAATTTCCTACTGAACAGTTTCATTTTTTATCAATTCGATGGATGCGTTGAGTTCAGTTTTTCGTCAAATCGGTGATGATGATAATATGGATTATTCGTTCGTCTGTTATTACCTCTGCATATGCACATATTTACACATACTTTCATTTTTCAGTTCTGCGCTCATTATATTCTATGTGTGCATTCTTTAGTCTACAAGTTCGCACGTATGTATTCCTATTGCCTATCGTGTATGTTTATTTTGAAGAGACAAACTTTCCTGAAGAAAGTCAAATTTTGAACTCAAAAGTTCATTCTTGAACAAAAGTGACGACTTTTGCACGAATAGAAATGAACTTCACCTGTGAAGTTGGTTTTTTGGATTTCTCGCATAAGAGGTAAGTCGTACGGGGAAAAACCAGTCAAATCATGCCTTGCTTGACTAGATCTACAACTTTTGTATCACATATATTTTCGTTTGATCAATATTTTAGGATTTATAATGTCAGATCGATTTATGGAAGACATGCATGATTATTGACGGAAAAAATATGTCCTGTAAAAAGTGTAGAATGAGTCCTGGAGTCTTGTTCGGGTACTAAGATGTTGGAGACCTTGAAAGACCAAAATTAACACAAAAATCTTCAGAATTACCGAAACGCGTATTTCATTTGCTTATATAAACTTAACGCAGCCTTTGTCACGATCAAAAAATTGACCAGTTCATCGCAAGGGTTCAAATATGATTCCGATGTTGTTTAATTAAATCTGTTAGACTGGAATTGAAAATTGGCAAAATGTTTCTGCTACGCGACAGATGGCAAATCCAATCTGCCCTTTGGCACCTGTGTTCGCTCGCTATTGCGAGACCAGGATAGTTGTTGCTATCTCTTTCGCGCCAGTGCCCGCACAGCAATAATTGAGCTGCCGGATCATCAAAGAAGGGCACATAAAATATTTTTCAGGGAGAGGGGCGACCATTTGAAAATGAGGTCACGAATTTTCAATTTCTAAGAGACCATTCACGTACAGAGTATTATTGCGCATCTTTTTCTTACTATACCAATAAATCAAAAAATAAAACACGTGTTTTAGAATTTAGAAAGTAACTTTTTCATCAACTGAGATTCCTTGTACAGTTCCCTGGCACTAAGGATGAAAACTAGTTCAGTAATCAAGTAACTTAAGAGTATTAGGATTATCAAAGTATTGAATTTAAACGAATAAATTAATAAAGCTGTTTCAAATAAAATAATTTAATAACTCAAACTCCCAGGGATAAAAAGAAGCATATAGTTTCTACGAGAATTTGCAGGATTCGAAATCAATTCTTTACGAGTCAAAAGTCTCGTTTCTTTGTTATTCAATGAGCATTTTGATCCAAAAATGTATAAAAATCTTCAATATAAATATTATGTGACTATTCACTTTCAAATTTGAAGGAATACTAACGCTTTGTTACAATTTAAACGGAAAATATGTCTCTACGTTGTACAACTTCTAACAATTCCGGGAATTGGACGCATTGAAAAATTCGCACGATCCTGAATTCGGCGAATCTCAGCTATCAGATGTTTACGTTTTGTTTCCTCTCGGTTTTCCCTCTGTTCGGATTTTCTCAAAATTCTTGTACATAATACTGACCAGGAGTGAATAGTTCAAATACTTCACTTTATGCAATATTATTTATATTTTTGTTTATCCCTTATGCTTTGATTTTACCTGAATACCTAATTAATTTTTATCTTTGGCGCTGGGGAACTGAATAGGAGGAATCACAGCGAATGAAACTCGCCACAGCTCGCACGCGAGAGCCTATCAAAAATTCCTAAAACATATTTATTCGATTGAGCTGAAAAGTTCCAGAAAGGTTCTTCGTATTGTCTTTGTAACTTCACTCGATATACGAAGCGTTTGAAAATTAAAATTCATGATTGTTGCAATGTCTCGGAAAAAACTATTAACTTTCTCGTTCATGAGACTTCAAACTTTGTTCTTTTTTAGCTACTTTCTAAATACTGAAGCACGTATTTCGTTCTTCGATTTATCCAAAAATTCCGCAAATTAGCTAATTTCTCATCAATATTTCAGAAACAGTAAGAGATACATAATATTTTCTGTACTTTGAAAGAATTAAATTTCTTGACTTTATTTTCAAATGGCCCGGAATCACCCCACTCCCTGCAAAATAATTGAACCTCTCCGGATCAAAAGGGGATACGCGTGGATTCAGCCTGAGAAGAATTGTCCTGAATGTCAATTTTAAAAATCGTACGAATTTCGATTTTAAGAACTGATTCTTGTAG
>WSXT02149560.1:0-41114 GCA_011762715.2 Neuroterus valhalla
CGAGAATTCAATATTTATGAAAAAAGATTTGATTAAACACAGTTGTTATGTGTAATCCTACAACACTTTCGGACAATAATATGTTTTTAGTATTCGAAAGGAGAGAAATGTACCGTCTTGAAGAAATAGACCAATGTAGATTAGAAGCAGACACCTTAGAATCAGCTAAACAATCAATTTTAATTCGGTGATTTGAGGTGTTGGTTTCCGACCCTTGAAACGCTTGATAAAAATTAATATTCATGCGATCCAATGAATATGTATGAGAACCAAGCATACGCAAAACGGCTAATACGTATTCGAATAGAACCGGGATATCGGTTAAATTTAAAATTATGTTTACATCCCTTTTCGTATATACAAGCTATGTAGTTCCATGCTCGTTATTTGAGTCTACGCACACAAAAACGTTGCATGAATTGTGTACACGGCAGCTATTCGTAGGTGAAATAGGTTCCAAGCGCGAAATCATTTGTTCTCTTTGTGTCACTGCGTTATGCACTAAGCGACATTTAGTGTATTGTTAATAAAGTATGCTTGACTCTAATATCGCTTGCTGAAATTAGTAATAATAATTAATAGCTATCAACGAGAATCAGCGATAATTAAGGTTACTCTTTAGAATTTTAAGGAAATTAATAGTTGAAGATTTTCTATCTAATTGTGAAGTTCGTTTATATGTATTTTTGAATTTTTAAAATGCCACAACTCCGACAATAATAGTGAATATTACTCCTTAGGGTGGTCCAAAATGCATTAGAAATTTTTTTTTCGAACTTTTATGCAAACGCCCGAAAATTTGTTCGAATCCACATAAAAATAAACGCATTTAAAAATAAAAATATTTAGAGGTAGCGCAAGCCCCATGAAGTTCAACACGTATTTCCCATAAAAATATAAGACGTTTTTGTGAATTTTATTCACAATTCTACATATTTGGTGAATCGAGTTTTAAATTCATCGTTTATCTTCACAATTAGTCACAGAATGCGAATAAAATATTATTTTTCAAATATCATCCCCAAACGTCTGTTCTATAGGGTTGCAAAAAACCCCCATAAGTTAATAATGGGTTTTTCGAGTTTTTGACGCTAATTATGGTTTTGTGTGGGTTTTTTTTATCGTAGATGGTTTCAAATACATGAAATACTACTTTATACTGATGAATAGATGTTTATTCGAATTGTTTAAATTCTCTTGGAATAATGCTACTAAGTTGCGGTTTTTTCTGAAATTTTCACCTTTTTGTCCACTTTCTACTTGGAGTGAGTTAATATTTGGTTAAGTTTACCGAAAATAATTGTTTGAACAAATTATTATGTTCTAATGATATCTTCTCTTAGATTAGTGCTGAAAAGTTGCGGTTTTTCTGATATGTTTAACTCTGCTTTACCTTTTTAGTTGTGAACAAATAATAAATAAACATGAGAGAGAATCATGTTTTAAATAGTATTGTATTGTTTTAAGTAAATTCTTTTTGTTCATTTCCCCATGTTCAGGAGAAACTAATTGAAGCAAAAAAGCTGAATTCATTCAGTGAAATTTGAATTTCGAATTCTCTACTAAAATTATGGATCTTCAACGCAAAAATGGAGTTTTTAAGAAAGAAGTCCAACTTTTAACCAAAAAGTTGATTTTCCGACCAAAAAATATAAATTTTTCATCAAAAATATAATGTTTGATGTTCCAAAAAAAAAAGGTTTTCATGTATTTTAAATGAAAAACAATATAATTTAACCAAAAATTATATCAATTCAATCTAATTGAATTCCATTCGGTGCAAAGTTAAATATTTCAGGAAAAAACCAGAATTTTCTAGCACTTATCTAAGAGGAAATTGTTATAAACAATAATAGATTGTTTAACTAAGCATGTTTGTTAACTAGCATTAATTATTACCTCACTAAGTGGAAAGTGGACCAAAAGCTTAAGATTTTAGAAAAAACCACTGTTCAACACTAATCTAAGAGAAGAAAGCCATAAACAATATTAATTTGTTAAAACAAATATTTTTGTTAAATTTAATTGAGTATTAACTCACTTCAAGTGGAGAGTAGGTAAAAAGTTTAAAATTCCAGAAAAAACCGCAAATTTCTATCATTAAGCAAAGAAAATATTATTAGCAATGATAATAAATTGTTTCAACAATTATTTTTTTAACATGAATTAATTATTACTCCAGTTTAATTGAAAAGTGATAAAAAATTAAAAATTTCAGGGAAACCGCAACTATGTAGTATTAATTCAGAAGAAGAAAGCTATAAACATTTACAATTTGTTTAAACATTTATTTTTGCTGAAATAAATTAAATAATTACTCACTTTAAGTGAGAAGAGGACAAAAAATTGAAAATTTGTGAAAGAAATGCAAATGTGTAAAAATATTCTAGGAGCATATTGTTATAATTAAAAACAACTTGTTTAAACAATTATTTTTGTAAACTTCAATTGAATATTACCTCGCTTTAACTGGAACGTTAAAAATAGGTTGAAAAATTGAGAAAAAACCTTGACACTCCAACCCTTTTCTAAGGGAAAGTTGATAGAAACCTTAATAAATCATTTTAACAATTTGAATAAACATCTATTTATCAGTATAAACTAGTACTTCATGCACTTTAAACAATCTGCGTTTAAAAAACCACCAAAAAATCATAATTAGCGTCAAAAACTTGAAAAACACATTTTTTCACATATGAGGGTTTTTGTGGACCCTATAAAACAGACTTATGGGGGTGATATTTGAAGGGTTATATTTTGTTCGCATTCTGTGACTAATTGGGAAGAGAAATGGTGAATTTCGAACTCAATTCATCCAATATTGAGAATTCTGAATAAAATTTACAAAACCGTCTTTTTTCTTATGGGAAATACGTGTGAAATACTTCATGGGGCTTGCGCCACCTCTAAATATTTTTTTTTTTTTTTTAATGTGTTTATTCTCTTATAGATTCGAATAGGTTTCCGGGAATTTTGCATTAAAATTCGAGAAAGAAATTTTTTAGACCACCCTACTACTCCTGCTCATGATAAGGAGTTAATGTCTTTTTTATTGCATTGAATATACGTTCTAAAATTCGATGAATGGTAGGTGGATTTTTTCACGTCTTACGGTCACCATAAACTAAATGCTTTAAGAATTTTTCAAATGTTGAAATCCCTGATGAAGTCGCAGAAACTTTAGCTTTGGGTAAGGAATTTGGAGTTCTCTCAAATGTGCATAAAATTTCAATGAATAGTTTTGTAGCAAATATTGAAAACCGTATAAAGAGTATTGAAGATGAAGACTTAAAACTCAATATTCTCAAAACGGTTACAAATATTGTTTCAAATCATAATAACAATAATAAATTTGAAAATTTGGAAGAATGTGCTAAGTTGGTTGAAAAATTTATTTGAAAAAATATAAAGATTTAATCTTCGTAAAATCAATGTGCTTATCGTTTGAAAACTCACAATAGTGTAGAAGCAAAAGCATATGCTCTTCCGAAAGTTCATAAACCTAATTGTAGTTGGAGACTAATTGTACTGTTGGTTCTCCCATCTACAATTTATCAAAATACATTTCCAATATTTTCAAATCAGTCTCTGTCAACGCTTAATCTTTTGTAAAAAATATTTGGGAACTTAAAGATTATCTAAAGAATATCAATTTACCAAAGACTCATTTGATTGTTTCTCTTGATGTGATATCTATGTATGATATTATTCCACTTGATCTTGCTTTAACAATTTTTCAAACAGATTTCGGGATGCCCTACGGGTTCTCTTTTATCGCCAGTTATTTCTGATTTATTTTTACAAGATGTTGAAAATACAGCTTTTCAATCATTAGATTTTATACCTTTTTTATATGAAGGTTACGTCGACGATGTTCTCGCCATCATTCCTACTAACTAAATTGAAATTTTCTTGAATACATTTAATGGTAATCAATAGTAAATAAATTCCACTCATGAAGTCGAAATAAATAATTTTATGAACTATCTTGATTTACAAATTAATGAAACTCTAAATGTTGATTTATTAACAAATCGGTACAAAAAGTCACCTTGGTCTAGAAGATACTTAAATTATACCTCACACAATTTGTTTTGTCAAAAAGTAGGTTTATTAGAAGATTTAGTAGAGAGATGCATAAAATTAGGTGACATTAACTTTAGAAAATCAATTTGAAATAACTTAAAGTAACACTATCTCGAAACAACTATCCGCCTTATTCAGTTGATGATAATAATACTGAACGCATTCATGATATTTATAATAATAGTTAGAGGAAAAACAATTGAATTGACACCCATAACAGATTTGATTCAAAAGTTGCTTGAACTTAAGTTCAAGGTTTATCAGAACCATTAAGAAATTCACTCAAAAAATTCAATATTACAGTTTACTTTAAAAATCCGAATACTTTAGATAAATATTTATCAAAGAAAAAGGACAGTAATTCCATTGAAAACTTATCTGGTGTTATTTAATTATAACATGTAAATGTTGCAACAAGGTTTATATAGGTGAAACTGGCAGGAGATTAAAAAAGAGAACAGGTGAACAGAAGAGGGATTGTCAAGTTGGTAATTTTAAGTTTAAAAATATAAATATCTTAGCTACTTGAAAAAACACTACCAAAGACGTATTATTGAGTCCATTCTTATAAATAAATTTCTCAACATATCAGTTAATTCACAGACAGAAATTCTCAATGTGAACAAAGTTTATCAAAGTATTATAAAATAATATCTTTGTATATCATGTGTTTTGGAGTCTCAAAAATATGAGGCTTCAATCTATGACTCCGCATTATTTTAAACTCTGACTCAGGTAATAAAAAATCATTTATATTTGTCAGGATATCATATTATCACATCAGTTATAATTTATTTCAGTATTGCAACTTTTATGTTATTTTTATTCAGATTGAATCTCCTGTATAATGGTGCGCGTTGACAACGAAACCTAAGAGTTTGAGGGAGGAATTTCCTAATTAATAATAAAATTTCTGAGTTTAAAAGAAAATATTTTTTCTGTTTCTGGTTCATTTTTTATTTAATGGTGACCGTGAGAGGTGAAAAATTCCACCCGCTATTCTATCCATGAATGTTAGTTGAAAAATAAATTGAATATGCACCAAGTGCAGAAAGAATTCATGTCTTACACATTCAGAAATTTGCAAAAACTTATAGCTTCCTTACCGCATTTGCGACTGCTTTGCATGTTTTATACGTCCTGGAATTGCAAGAGAAAAAGAAATGGGACAGGCAAAAGAGCTCTAAATTATGGTCGTAAACTCTGTCTGGAATTACTTTCTAAATGAAGTAAAAGGCGTTTGCAGCAATATAAAAAGCTCTTCAGTTTGTCTCCGAACACGTTCAATCGTAGACTGCCAACCTTTTTACTAAGGATACTGAATATTTAGAAGGGAAGTGGAAAAATCATAAAACTATGATTTTTGTCCTCATATATAAATTGCATGTTCAAAAAAAAGTCAAGATTAGTAATGAGATTGGAAGTTGAACTACGTCTAGATTTATCAAATCAATAAGTTATGCTAAGTTCGACCATTTTAAAATCATTCTTGAAAGTTTTAAGCTATGTTTTCCCTTGATAGAAAATGTATTTTTTTCAGATAAGAAAGTTTCGTCACAGAGTCATTAAACCTTAAATGGGATCCGCTCAAGAAACTTCAGAAACTGCAAAATCAGCAGCTACTACTATCCGAAGAATTGTTGAATTATTTGTTTACCAAAGTCGAGAAAACGAGCATCAGTTTGTCTTGAGTTTCTCAATTGAGCAGTTCAACCGAATTTCGAGTGACCTCATTACAGTCTTTATGGAAAGTTACCGTATGTGCTTTGGTTCATCGTGTTGAATTATTTAAAACATTTGAACGTTGCATTACTTAACCCATACAGTACTCTGTTTTAATTATATGTACCCAACGGTACTTACATTAGCATGCTTAAATAATCAGATGACAATTTAATGTTTGGGATTTTCTAGCTAATATCTATATTTAAACACATACATTTTTTCATTACGAAGAAGAGACTTTGATATCAAGGATTATTCTCAGTGACGGCGTCTGTAAATCGTGAAAAATGCCTAAATGAGCTTGGGAAGCGTTCACATATTACGCTCTGCCTATTGGCATAATCCACCCATATTGCTCAATACACCTTGACCCTCTTAACTTCTCCTCTCTTTCTGCCTTCTTTCTCTCTCCATGCCGTTCCTCTCAACAATCTCATACACTTTTCTTCTTTCCTCGTGACTTCTTCTCACTTCATCCTCATGCACACCATATTTAAGAAAATGCCTTTCTCTTTCACCCTACATCTTTCCATCTCCTATCCTGTTCTCCTTCCCCCACCAACACTCCCTCACTAGCCTACTTCCCCTCTCTTCCAAGAATTTTCCCTCATACTCACACGCTCGGCTACCTGTCAGGATCCCTTAACTTATTCTCCCCGTCTCCCTCCTAACGATATAACTAGATGTGGTTCTGTCCAACCCCAGTGTCCATTTGATGTACCTCTCTCATACCCTATTAACCCCCTCTTTTTCCTTCCACCCCCACACCTCTACTCCATATAGTAACTCACTCATAACAAGCGATTCAAACAGCTTCATCCTCCTTTCAAAGTCATCTGCAAACAACCTCTTTCCCAATCCCTACACCTACCTCATCACAACATTTGCCCTCCTTCCTCTCTCTTTTATATAGCAATTCACTTCCTCATTCCTCCTAAATAGAAATCTCAGGTACACAAACTCTTTCACCTCCTGAACAGCCACCCTCTTCCGCTTCCAATCTCCTCCGTTATTCCTTCCACCCGGTCTCCTAAACACCATAACCTTGGGCTTCTCTGCTTTTAACTCTAACTGACGCCTATCTAGGTATCTTCTCAACCTCTTCATTATCTTCTTTAGGGCCTCCGAGCTTTTTGCAAACAACACTGTGTCATCTGCATATGCGAGTGAACAAATTCCAACCCCTCCCACCCTCACTTTCCTTACTACTCCTTCCTCTAGCTTCTTCTCCATGTCAGCGATTAGGATGGCGAACAGCGTTGGGCTGAGCGGGCACCTCTGCCTCAACCCCCTATCCATCAAAGAACCTAACGAGATATTGTCCCCTTCCCTCTTACCCTATCCTTTGGCTCTTCATACACCTCCCTTACCCTCTCGATCAGACCTTTTTTCTACTTTTGAACTCTTTTTTGCTATTTTCCTGTCCATCACATGCAACAAAATATAAATATTGTCGATAGTGCTACTACCCGCTCTGGACTCCGCCTGCGTCTCCGGCAATATACCTTTCTCCTGGACACAATTTAATAGCTTCTCCGCCAGTACCATCGCGTATACTTTTTACACCGTATTTATCAATTTGATTCCTCTTTAATTTTCTTGCTTATCCCTGTCCCGTTTTGTATACAAACCTTCTAAACTACCTCTTTCAGTCTACCTCTAACTGCCTTTGAACTGAATATTCATGCATCGTTCTGCATAACGTCCAAGTCTGCTGCCTTCAACGTCCTTAACTTTCTCATTTGAATCTCTATCTCCTTGTCATTCAACTTCATCCCCCTTTACCCCTCGTTCTTCTACTTCCCTCATCCCTTTTTAATCCCTCCGCAAACCTCCAAAAGTCCTTTTTTTTCTTTATTATCCCTGCTACATTCCAAAAGAGCACCTTTATCCCCCCCTGCCCTGCTTTTCCCGTACCCCCCCCCCCCCTACCTATTTCCTATGACATAAGTCCCTCTACACTTCTCTTAACACCTCTTTTTCCTCCCCCTAAACAGCATTTTCTCTCTTTTTTTTTCTATGCTACCTTCGCTGCTCTCCCGTTACTCCTACCCCTTCTAGCTCTGTCATTCAGCAGTCCTTGAATTTCTCTCTCTTTCTACATCAGATAGTGATGGATGTATACCTTCTTATCCTTAATCCTGCTTTTTCTTCGCATCAAGGCTAACTTATCTTGTAATTCTTCAACTCTGCCCTCGCTACTTCATTCCCCTTTTTACCCTCTAGCCACACTTTAGCCATCTTTCCCTGAAACTCCCCTATGCCTTGAAGGAACGCTTCCACTCCCTTCCGTTCCTCTCCGCTTTTCAACTTTAGCCATCTTATCACGATATTATTTCTTCTACCCTCCTTCTTTATTTTCTCCATTCTTAACTCCACTGCCCTTATTCTTTCTCTAATCACCACCTTCTCCTTCTCCTGAACACGCCCTCCCACTTTCTCTTCAATCATGCTCTCTACCTTGTGCCGGATACACTTTTACTCTTTTTCTGCCCAAAAACCTTCTCTCATATCTAACCTGCCCTCGACCTTCACGAACCTTTTGTTTGTTCTTTCTATCCATGCCCTAATATCCTCTTCTATCTGTTCAATCTCACCTTTTTCCTTCTTTACCAACGCGGACACTGTCTCTGAACATTTTACCTTCTCCTTCAGATCTTTCATCTCTCTGTCGCATTTCTTTTCCCTAATCTTTACGGCCTTCCCCATACCCTTTGCTTCCTCCCTGAGCGCCCTGATTTCCGAAATGAAGGTAGCGACATAACATATCTCCAGGGTGTGCGCAAAGTACCTGATTCATGAACTGTAAATTTGTGATGAGATGCAGCTTTAGAAAAATATTCAAGAGATAAAAAAATGTTTAACTTCTTGTATTTTTCAAAAACGAATTTCCAGACTGAATTTCTTGGAAAATTTCCGTTTTCAAATATTTTTCCATGGATAGCCCACAATGTCTTCTGGGAGGCTGGTAAATTTCAAAATAAGATCTCTGTTATCTAAGATGTGAAGTTCGTGCATACGTTGTTTTTTCAACTTTCATAAATCAAATCCTCTTCCTTCTTCCTTATGTCAGATTTTAGAAAGTTGTTTGTGGAGTTCCTTCACTGTACATGTATGTTTGATTGGATATGGTTAGAAGCTTACCGTGAAGAATACTTGTGATTTTGTACCAAGAAGCGCACTCTGCAACTTGCGCCAAACAAAATATCCGCAAAGTGCTGTGCTTATATTCACACCATTCTTTTTCTTGACTAATCCTTCATTTAAAACATAAAAACATATTGTATATTGCAAACAATAATGTAAGAATTTTAAACTACTCTTCATGAATTTAGTATATGAGACCCATCGATTACACAGATTGCGAGGGTTTGTTGTTGGAAAGCGGAAAGTCATTCCCAAAGCGATTTTTTTCGTAGAATCCAAATGCGGGCTCAAAAGTGTTTCTTCACGTCAGGATTTTGGGATGTTTGAGGTTATATACTCAGAATATGGGGGTTTTCGCTACTTTCGAGGTTATGTACAGGGCGTGTAAAATTTTTCCGATCTATTCCAAAAAATCATTCGTTAGTACTACCGTTACCCTTCAAAATCAGCCCTTGAACGTCCACAAGCGTTTTTTCCACAAAGTCACGGCCATTATGAGTTTTGACATGAATAAAAATGATAAAAATGATAACATTTAAAAGTAGTGTTTAAAATCTTGTACTCGAGGTTCGAGGGTTTCTGAATTCTATTTTTAACGCTACCCAGGAACAACGACGTGGGCATAATAGGATTCTGTTCCCTTTTGGTGCTTAATTTAAGTGAATCCCCTTGCCACTCACTATTCGGGGTGCTTTATTAGCGTGAGTCTCCTCGCCTCTCACGTTTTGGGGTGCTCAATTTAAGTAAGTCCCCTTGCCACTCACCCTTCGGGGTGCTTTATTAGCGTGAGTCCCCTCGCCTCTCACGTTCCGGGGTGCTTAATTTAAGTAAGTCCCCTTACCACTCACTATTCGGGTTGCTTTATTAGCGTGAGTCCCCTCGCCTCTCACGTTTCGGGGTGCTTAATTTAGGTGAGTCACCTTGCCACTCACTATTCGGGGTAATTTATTAGAGTAAGTTCTCTTGACACTCACTATTCGGGGTATTTAATGTCGTGAAAATCCCTGCCTTCTATTCTTTATGGAAACAAGTGAAATTCCACTTATGAAAATTTTTTTCTCACTCAGTCGAGTCTTCCAAACATGAGAAGCGAGTGGACTCACGCTGAAAAAAGCAACCCGAATAGTGAGTGGCCAGGGGACTCACTAAAATCCAGCAGCCCGAAACGTGAGAGGTGAGGGGACTCGCTCTAATAAAGCACCCCGAATAGTGAGTGGCAAGGGGACTCACCTCAATACAGCACCCCGAAACGTTAAAGGCTAGGAGACTTTCGCTGATAAAGCACCCCGAATAGTGAGTGGCAAGTGGACTCACTTGGGTTAGGCACCCAAAAGGGAACAGAATCCTATTATGCCCACGCCTTTGTTCCTGGGTAACGCTAAAAATAGAGTTCAGAACCCCTAAAAACCCGGAGTACAGGATTTTAGATACTTCTTTTTTAGGTTAAGTGCGACAATTAACGGGTGGGGTGTCATGACTGCGTACAAAAAATTTGTTATTTGTACACCTATCGAGCAATGTGTGCAATTGGTTTAAGTCGCGAAAGGCATTTTACCATGCTTACCCGTCTATAGCCTTTTGATCCGCCATTTTGAATCCGCCATCTTGGAAATAACAATTTCTTCTAAATATAAATTTATATTTATCGACCATGTAAAATTCAGAATACCGAATTTCCAAGAGAAATAAGTGATCACGAACGCTTCGCCCCAAAGAATTAACGTGAACCCCTATAGCATTGTGCAAATATATATCAAAACTCGAAATGGCCGTAACTTTGCGAAAAAACCGCTTGTGGCCGTTCAAGAGCTGATTTTGAAGAGCAGCGGTAGCATTAACGGATGCTACATCATAGACAGAAAAAAATTTGTACGCCCTGTACATAACCTCAAAAATAGCGCAAAAAAAAACATTTTTTAAGTAAATAACCTCAAATATCTCGAAATCCTAAAGTGATGGAATACTTCTGACCACAGGTTCGGATTTTTCGCAAAAATCGCTACAAAAATTACTTATCGCTTCCGAACAACAAACACAAGCCCATTATTTGCAGACCTGTGTTATTTGATCGATTAAGATAATTATTGGTTCGATTTGAACATCTAACTGTTGGTATGGTTATATATGTTAATAATACTTAGATCGAAGTTGCAGTTGGTTGTTCCGAAAAACGAAAATTACTTTATTTAAATATATTTTAGTCTTTATGATTTCATTTTTCAGTATTTCCCTGCCTGAGCTGAACTTCATTTCTGTGTAGGTCGAATCGAAGGTTTTCCAAATATAAACAGAGATTTTCCTGAGTGGAGTAAAACTCATCACCTGGACATAGATAGTCCATAATAAAGCTGCGAAGTCTAAAATTATGGAAAATTAGCATATTTATTAATTTTCATATTCATTTATTGATGGAAAAATATCTTTTGGGACGTTGGCGTGCATGCACGATACGCATAGAAAAAGGATGAGGTTTTCATACAGATTTCAACAGCTGATGAAGAAAAGAGCGCAATAAGGGAAACCAAAGCAGCGAAGGACAGCCTGTACCACTCACAGCTAGCTTAGAGCTCGGCTGTTCCTCTTCCATTCTTATGCGTGCAAGTATACCTTCTCTCTCCCCTCCTAATGCACATGCACACTCAAACGGAAGATAGCGCTATCAGTGTAGCAACTAGTATAGCGTGTGTTTTCTGGTGATTAGGTTTCAGACCATGAGAGACTACCCAGTTGTGGACGTTATTTATATCCTCCTGGACCATTTGAAGTAGGTTCCTAAGTCAACTAAGTGACTCTGAAGGATGGATCTTACTATCATCAGCATAAAAGTACTATTTACGATGGCGGTAAACAGAGGAAAAGTTGTGGGTGTGAATGCATTGAACGTTTAAAGTCCAAGTTTTAAGCCCTCGGGAACCACACTGATTACCTCATTCCAATCAGGGCGAATATTTCTACCTAACCACTAACTGTGCGCGATCACTTGAATCAGATTAAAACCACTTATTGGCAATATTAGAGATTTTAAGGGGTTTCAATTTTTAGATTAGAAGCTCGAAATTTACATCTCGGATGCTTCAGAGTAATCAAAAACACTACAATAGTTACTTCATGCTCGTACATTGCAGTTTCCAAATCAGGAGTTCATTTATGGGAAGCAGTACTACTACTATGATCTATTCGAAATCCAGACTAGAAAGGATCCAACAGAATATGTATATACAAATACTCAAAGAGCTAGTGGTCTACTATCTTCTCAACAGGCTTGGCTAACGCACTGAGAATAGAGATGGGGTGAAAATCTGTCAGAGCCAAAAGAATTGAGCATCGACATGACATATTTAAAGAGAGGCCATCAGGTCTTACAAGGAGAAGACAGTACCATATTCAGTATAGAACCATAATATTAGAAGCATCGATGGTGTTGTTGAAATATTATGAAAAAAGAAGAGAATTTACTAGGAAACATCCACAAAAAAGACCCAGATATGAAACAGTCGGAAACGTACCCCATTTGTAGAAAGCCTGATTGCTATTTGATTTTCTTCTGCCTCCTTAGTTCGAGGGCCTAGGCGCAGATGGAACGATTCAAAGGCGATAAGGATTCCTAGATGTGAATGGAACTTGTATCATTTTCTTCCCCTACCAATAACCACTGATGAGAAGTCCCTTTTCTTGATCAGTTGTTCAATGAATACGTCCCTTATCATCGGTCGGATGAATTTGGAATAACCTTATTGAATCCGGTGAGAATTCACCCAATCCTCCTTAACGAATCGTACATCTAAAGCCAGAGCAATAGGTTATAGCGTGGCAAAATTCTGAATAACCATTTTTCCACTTTATTTAATCAAATTCCGTTGGGAATTCCATTCTGGCACGTGGCATGAAGGATTTGAGGGCTGGTGCGTTTTGTTTTGTATTTTTCTGTTTGCAACCTTGCTTTGACGCTATTCAACGAGGGACATCGAGAGATATCTGAAACTCTAGAGGCCTATAGAGAACTAATATCCAGTTCGCTGTCTTTCTCCAACTTAAGAATCGAGATTCGCCAGGGACGAACTCGAGACTTCCTTGAGCTTTGGGAATGACTTATTCGCCTGAGAGCGAAACCTTTGTTCACGTCAGCAATTCTTTCGAGGGAGGGATCACTCTCACAATCCCTTTTGGGACCCTTGACGCCAAGGCACTGGATGTAATATTCCAGGTCTGCTCCTCCCGCGATGGGATGAGAATCAGGTTTGGTCACCTTAGATTTATTGCGGTCTGTTGCTAATGCGGTTGTACCCGGTACAGAGAGGACAAGAGTCTCCTCATACCGGAAATGATACGGATTTTTTTCCTCTCGAGATTTTCTTAATTATAGTACAGGCTCTCTGTACGAAGCCGCTCCTGCACAACAGCGAAGTTGCGACATCATAAAAAGCAAGCCGCGTGGACCTATCATTCCAACGTCGGCGCAACAGAAACACCCAATCGGCGCGAGCCACTGGAGGCTCGCCTCTAGTTAGCTTCGAAATTAAAGTCAGTCATTTCAAACCTAGACGTGAGGTCAGTTTGTTGACGTTGTGAGTGAAAATTCGGAAGGGGTTCCCCCTGTTTAGGCCTTTTGGTTCATGGATCGTGAGAAAGTTAGTTCCGTTGCCTGAAAACGTGGAACCTCGGAGGTTTCCAAGGTTAAGTAAATTAATTTGTCTGTTTATTGAGTGTGTGAACGTGGAAAAACCTTGGCACATATGGCCCCATGAGCCCTCCTTCAGTATCCCGAACATCCGATTGCATTTCCTGTGCCCTGAATAAAATCGCATTTTGCTGTATTTGCTTCCGGTCGGCCATCTTATGCCGCGTTGTTCAAACTATTTGTTTAATATTGCATAGTTTCTGAAATACAAGTAAAGTATGGAATTTTTCATCTCAACCATCAACTCAGAAATCGCCTTCCCTGGGAGTGTCGGCGTTGAGTTTTGAATATCCGGCTGGCGCATGTGCGCCTGGCGTCCAACACTTCGTAGAAGTTTGAGATTTTTTATTTTAGAAAAGTGACGTGAGCCAGTTTCAATAGCCCCGAATAAATTGGATGTCACAAGATTGAAATATTTGGAGGAAGGTCCTCATTTGGTTATGCGAGCAATCCATGCATTATGAGTTCGTTTGGAGGGCAGCTAGCTCAAGATTATTGTGAGACATGATGTCGGCCTTTATTTCAGTAATAGAGGTTTTGATATCAGTCATAAACTGAAGTTGCTTCTGTTCAAAATCTTTAAAGAATTTCATAATTGCGTTCTGCGCCTGTTCAGCTGATTCCTTTCGCGCTTCCATAACCAGGCGGCAGGTCCACTTAAAAACAGATTTAGTACAATTCGATGGGTTCTATAAAGAGTAGGCTATCTTTCCGTTGCCGTTAAGAAAGCGACTATCTCCTTGTAATGTTACAAGGAGATGGCCGCTTCCTCAACGGTAACGAAAAATTAGCCTAATATTCGTAGAACCCGTCGAATTGATAGGAACAACCGGAGGACCTTTGTGTTTATTCCTAGAGATGTCACCAGCATCCTGAAAGGTGCATTTGAAACAAAAGTAATTGATTCGTCCTTTTTCAATTTGTTGAGGTCTCTTTCACTTATTCCAGCATTGATTCAGTTTAGATAGAATAACATCCCATACTTATAACAGGTTATAGAGTCTGGTTCATTTCCAGAGATCGTTTTTGAACAATCTGGACACTCACCCATTGTTCCAACAGTCGTCTGATACAGTCTCTCGTACAGAAGGTAAAAAATCAATTTATCAACACTATCTACGAGAAAATTGGCGCAAAAAATGTAGTGACTATTAAGAAATTTTTCACGGTCGCAGCCTACCCAGAAATCGCGTAAAAAATTACAAAGAATCACAACTTTCAAGTAAAATTTTGAGGTAGCGCTGAACACGCGTCTAACGCCGACTAGGTCCGTATCAAAAATCATTCAACTGCTTCTCCTGTCACTGTCGAGTCATATTAACTAGAGCCAATGAGCTATTTTGCAACTCATGTTATTTGAACTGTTTGTTGATGCAATTATGGTTCTTTTACAATGTTTTTTAGTATATCTTCTTTGTTAGTCGAATCCGACATTTAGACGCTTCAATAAGGTTTCATTTCTAGTTTGTTAAACAAAAATTTGGTGATATTCATTCACGATTATGAAGGTATAACAAATCAGAACAAATATCTTCCTAACTTTTCTGTAATCATAACTGTACTTCGTAGTTGTGGTTTCAATGGACATCATTGTAAATTACATGAAAATGTTAGACGAAGAATAATGATCAGTTTGGTCTAGCGCGCTTGAGGACTGGGCAGAAAATGCAAGTGGGTTTACTATTTCAAATATTAGTTGTATAAACCATGAGCTCCTGTGGATAAAAAAAATCTCATGCCCAATCAACAGCATACACGTTCATATACATGGTTATTTACAGCCGATCAGAATATACTTTTGTGCAAATATACTTACAATATTATAGCTACTATATACACAGAAAACATACACGTAACATACACAGAAAAAAACAGACATGGATTTCGTTCCATGTAATATTCAAGTCAGTGAAGTTGGATTGAAATAAAAGAAGATTCTATATAGTTGACAAGGTAGTCATACTTAATAATTGAGTAAACTTTATCCATGTGAAGGTAATTCTTGTTGCGGGTAATCTTTGCACTCGAATCTGGGTAACGATTAAACCTGACTTCCACTGTGTGCAAATAAATAAACCCAATAGTAATTCTATTCATCGACATTACTAACTAGAAAGACGAATTCACCGCTAGTGAGAGCAAGAGCTCAGGGTTGATGTATTATTTCTTAAAGGCCAAATAATTTTTTTCACTATCCTTTGGTGCCGTAACTAGAGTTGTTGAGTGCCATCCAGGCTTCATTTTTCAATATTTTTTTTTGATGAATGGAGGTAATTTTTTGCGCTATAATCTTCTAGTCCAATTCATGTGAAGGGAATATTCTGATGATGCATAGGAATGCAAAGAGCACGAGGACAGTGATTTTTATAATCAAGATAGGTAATAATTAGCTCAACTCGCATTTTCTAGCACTGTGTGCATGCCAACAGCACGCAGTATTCCCGGATGTTTATTCATCCAAGTACTAACCGTGCCCAATACTGCTTAACTCTAGTGACCGGACGGGAACTGGTTTCTCGAGCGTGGCATATTTATTTCAGAATCATCTTCCAGATATCTTAGTCCACGTTCAACTTGTTGAGAAATGTGAAAGAACAATCATAATGATTGAAAGAATCATTGAGAAACCAAAGATATAAGATTTTCATTCAGGATCTAACAGCTGATCAAGGAAACCGCGCGAGAGGAGAACTTGAAGACCAGCAGAATTTTTTCCCTATCAACCAAAGCTTGCTTATAGATCGACTGCTCCCCTTCCACTATCATTCACGTGCCTACGACTAATCTTCCTCTTTCGCATACACACTCACACTTATGCAGAAGACAGCGTTAGGTCGAAGATGGAGAGACAAATCAGAAATTGCCTGTAGGAAACAAAGAAGAAGCTGTTGGACCAAGGGCTTAATGATGTTTCTAAGAGAGGAAGTGATCTGATGTATGAAGGAAAAATCCTTTCTCAGGACAGCATCCACTTGATGTGCACGGGATCAGCAATCCATAAACGCCTCAATTACAGATTTTTCTCCGAAAAACAGAATTGTGATGGCCAACCGTCGTCTAATGAATACATTTATTCGTCCTCCTGAAGAGGAACCAAGAACTCCTACAAGGAGAGCAAATAAAAGTGGTGGGGGAAGATATTTCGTCCAACACCCGCGATAGAAGCTTGTCTCGAGTAGACGAAGTTGTCCATTTCTCGAGGCATGATGTAACAATGGTTGAAGTTAGCGGTTGAAGTAAGTGAGAAAAATATGATACGCGTGGTTGAAGTGGTGAGGGCAGCCGATGCATATTGTATATGCACCATGTGGGAGACGGCAATTCCACTCGTGTGATTGGATTCGACGAAAGTGAGTGAATTTGGTAGAGAAAGTAGTGACATAGTGATTTTTGTAAACCATAAACGGTATGCTTGCGAAGCCCTAGATATATTCTCTGACTAGATCCTAATCGAGTGTACCTTTCCTTATCAAAGTTTACAGTCGATTTGATATATCTTGAGCTGGGGCTGTATAGAGAATCTATTCGCAGAAGTTTGGATTCAATGCTCACGCGGCTGGAGGAATCGTATTCATCCATTCCTGCGATTTTTGGTAGAGATCTCCATGCGCGTATTAGTAGTCTGTACCGAGTACATTTCGAGAACTTCCCGGAGGTAGTATATGCACTTGCGGGAAGATACGCATTGGATCGTGAGGTTAATGATAGATTCATTGGGGAATATCTGGGAAGCTACACTCGTCTCTCGAGAGGGAGTGAGAGTACTATTGATCTTGCGGCTTGCACTCTGCCTTCCTTCAGTGCAATTGAAGATTTCAAACTCGTTTCTATTGTCTTTCGCTCAGACTATCTTCCAATCTGCGTAGAATTGCCAAATGTTCGAATGACTGTTAGGAAGAGAGTTGCTGGAGTGTGCCATACGAGCTCGCCGGCGAGAATGACATGAATGGGGGGAGGGGATTTTCCTTGATGGTCTGTCACTGTCCGATCCATGTTCCTGGAGTTTGGTATCTGTAAAGATGATGAACGAGAATCTCATCTCTTATCCCCGACAGGCTGCGATGAGCGGTTGTGATTACAAGACCTTCTTCATGTTTTGTGGGCAAGAAACCGCGGTATGATCGGGCGTGTTTTAATGGTGGAGAAAGGGTAGAAAAGAGGCTAGAAAATCGCGAAAGGTCTAAGTTTACGCTGTAAGACATTCTTCAAAATAATTCAGACATAGAATCGAATATATTTTCAATAAGTGCTACGAAGGCAGCTTACGAGAAAGTTTTCCGGAATGCTCTCGAAACAGCCAGAGGTTCGGCGGGGTCCTGGAGGGCAGTCGACTTTTCCAAGGTTTTAAGCCTGCATATGGCAATTGGAACACTATGGAACTGGAGTAATTACTGCCATTCGCAAATGTAAACTGGGGGAAGCCCCGGGTCGAGATACCATTTCTGTGGAATTTTATTGGACTCTCCCAGAGATCCTTCATTCTCCTATTCTATCAAATATTAACAGACATCGTCGCAAACAAGAAAAAATCGAAAGTAGGAGCAAAGCGACTAGCATGCGCGAACGTCATAATAAAATTTGGACAAGGGTTATCTGCATCTGCTACGCGGCCTACGACACTCATCACTTTTTTTCTATGAGTAGAACTAGAACCATGACCCGAAGCTCTATCCAATCCGACTGGTATATTCAAAGTTATCGGATATACAGAAGACGACGACAATGACGTCGAAGATAGACGGATAGAACCCATTGTAAAACCTGTTTTTTCAGAATCAAGGTGTTGGAGAAATCATCACGGACTGGCGTGGGTCAGCAGAGGGAGGACGGTACCTCTATTAACGATCAGGCAAAGAAAGAATCTCACTTTTTATATATGAGACAGAAAACTCTGATGCCTCATCAGGTCCAAAAAATGTAGGGCGACGCCCCAAAATATTCGCACTGATGTAGCCTCCGGAAGCTACAATCACGATGGCTCTCCCAGAACCATCAATCCCGACGCAACCGGAGGGAATACGGTATCCGACTCGTTACCTCTACAACACCGGAGACGATCGAGACGGAAAATCAACTCATGAGAATGGGAAGGACGTATAAATTCACTAGAAGATAGCAGTACTCACCGGATCCCTAAATGTCAGGAGCCCTTACTAGTTGACACTTTTACTGGCGCTCTGAAAAAGCCGTGGAGCTCCAATCTTCAGTTGCCCTGGTGAGCGCCAAGAGAACCTGTGAAGGACACAAAAATCCGAGAAACCGCAGCTGCAAGCTGAATCCAAACTCTTCCGTTTCGATAGCCAGCAGCAGCAGAGACATTATCAAAACAAGGGAACTCAAAACGTGGAGATTTCAACAAATCCACGGAAGGCAATTTCGCATAAAATCAATACCTTCTCATTGTTATAAGAATATAAAAATTTAGAACCAGTTCAAAAACTATTTTTATTTTGTTTCTAACAGTGTTCAGATAGATTTGAGGAAATTTTGAATTACAAAGTAAGAAACAAATTGGAATTTTGACAACTTATACTATGATTCTCTTTGGCGATAGGACAAAAGAATCAAAATAATGGAATTCAAAAAGAAGATTTTTACAGGTACTGTTACTAAATATAATTTAGCTTTTGAATGGATCTTCACTCATGCACTATTACGTATAATCTTATACACATAAAAAATCTGGTTATACCAATCATATATCGACTGCTATATTATGCAATATGGAATGAAGTTCGAGTGAATCCTTATAAAGAATCAGGTATTAGTTTTCCGTAGAAGGAATCAAGTAATGTTTATTGATTCTGATTTTTCAACATAAGGTGATAAAATGAAAAAAGCAGGCCATCGTGTGACACATGATGCAGTTTTATGGAATTCTCTGTAATATTTACTATTGATGGAATCAGTTATCATTTTCTACGTGCTGTAGGACAGTATGAAAGCTCATTCCATTGTGAAAAATCAAGCTGTCAAAATATAGAGTTGATTCCTTATATAGAACAACTGAAACCTGATTTTTCATACAGACTCACACAAACTTGAATGCATAATTTACGGAGCAGTCGAGATATGTTCCATGACTTTTGAGTTCTATGTTTGAGTAGTCTTTGAGGTGAGAATTTATTTTTGAAAATATTTCTGTCTCGCCAAAAGCGATAAATAATGTTTTCACTTTGCGATAACAATTTCTTGTTTCACTAAACCTTTTGTGCAACCGCGAGAACAGAAAAAAATCTATCGAGAACCATTCTCAATCAAGTTTATTGAACTTCAAGAGCTGACCTAAAAAACGAGTCGTAGGGCGCTTCTAAAATCGCCGCTTTTGAAAGAAAATGCATCTTGATTGAAAGACGCCATCTTCAAACATAAAATACACCAACTTCTGATCACTTCAAGGACATACGTACCATAATATACAATAAATCATGGATTGTTGCACTCTTTGAATAAATTCGTGTAGTTACATTTACCAGATTTTTTTTGCATGTGTTTTTGATGATATTTAAGAAGGGGTACACGTATGGAGAAAGTAGGTTTATTCAACGAATGTTATTGCCTAAAATCCATGTTACCTTTTCCTATCCGCAAATGATCTCCTCGACGTTTTTTAACTCACAGAAAAATCATGTAATTTGATAAAATGCAACAGTACGAACCTGACATACATTGCATAGCTCATTTCATGTTGAATGAAATAAAATACTATTCCTTCATTCAGTTAGTGTTATATTGAAATATGTGTATTTTATTATTGTAAAAATATATTATAATTCAATTCGCTGACTTTCCACTAATTCAGATATAAAAAAATGAAGCAAAATATTATTCCATTATTTCTTGAATCTTCTCTTCTCTATGCTTCAAACTTGGCCCATTATCCTAACATAGGAGGTACATGTTTTTCTCTGTTAACCACTTGAACAAAGTCCCAAGGACATACAAGGTTTTTCCCGGGAAGCGTGATATGTAGGATGTGCGTCATGTATACTCAAAATTTAAACTTCAACATTTTGATTCTGCAACACCTGTGCATGATTTTTCAATTTTTGTTTAGATTTAGAAGTGCATCGGCCTCGATGTATTATTTCTGCACCTGAAATAGTTTTTATTATCAACATAAATTTTTGATTATGTTATGAACTATATCTTTTTCAGAAGATGATGGATCTGAACAAATGTTATATGATCTAATTCGAATGTTAATTTATAAGATTACACAATTCTGCATTTACTCTTCCAGAGTAAGACTATTTTATTTTGAAAGAATTCTTGTTATTAATATTTTCATTTGTAGCGTTTGAAATTACACTTTCTGTAAAAGCAGTATTGTAACACATTTGAGGAAATTATTATAAGTGAATATGAGAATGATTTTCTTTGCAACTTACCTCTATTACAGTTTGATTGGTAGCAATAGAATGAAGATTCAGCGTAAGTCACGCATTTTCCACGATACAATGCACAAATTTGGTCACGAGACCAGAGTTTCTATGGAAAAAAGTGGACATTTTTTACCAAAATTGATAACTGATCTTGGACTACGAGTGCGTTTAGTACACTCTAAATTGAATTGAAGGCCAATATATTCCCTATTTGAGACACGGACCATCTGTACATATAAACGATCGCTGGAGGGAGCAGAAAAAAAGTTTTTCTTCGTTTATTCCAACAAACATAACCTACTCGTGTGATGAGAAAAAATTGGAGTCACTAAACGTTTCTTTTAAAAAGATCTGCAAAAAAGCAAGTCACAAGTTTTTGGTACCTTTAACGACTGTTTTCACGTACAGAGGTTCATTTACAATTTCGGAGAAAAACAATCGCTTTACAAAGATGGAAATACCGCGTGTAATAACATGTTTACTTACACCGCATGTAGCTTTACAAATAATCCAGGCCATTGTACTCTGCAGAAAATATAATGTTTATTAGCATTGGCTTGCCTTATCGAAACTTGTATAGTTCCATCATTCAAAATCACTAGCAAATTCCATGTAATTTAAATTATTCTTCAATTGTATGGATATGCAGTGAAAAAGGTAAAAGTTGCTCTTTTTGCAAACGCTGTCAAGTGTTGGCCTCGTTACAATAGTAGGAATGCACAGGGCAGAGTGCCTTATTTCCCTCAGTGGTGCATTTTTCCTTTCACTGGACATTTTGGTTCGGAATAACAATCTTACGGAATTAAAGCTTACGTGTTTTGTGCCACTGAGGAAAAAATTTAATGATTGCACCAAAACCATTTTGTCAATCAGTTTTTGTGGATACTGCAAAATTTTGGTTGTTGACACACGAAAATATTTGGTTGGATGAGCAAAATATTTTGTTGTTCACACGAAATTATTTGGTTGAGCCTCATTTTGCTGTCCTGCGCAAAATTTTGTTGAACTTACAAAACTATTGAGTTGGACGAACGAACGACGCTACCACGCATGCGCACTCATCCAGTGGGAATGCGTGCACGCTTGCAAGTTTATTTCCAATATGGCGAATGCTACCGGTGAAAACGCGTATTCGGTTTCGATGCCGGTTTATTGGTTTGATAATTCGTATTCTATTGATTCTTCTGTGATCTGCTTATATGTATAGATGATGGATAATGCAACGCGTCGACTCCCAGAGAAGTGAGGTGAAGTCAGAAGTGTGCATAAAAATCCTAACCTAAATGTATGTGTCGTTGACATTTTGACTTTTAACCTCATGAATTCTTCGCGATTAAAATGATTTAATTTCACATTTATCGTATAGAGTGTAAAACTTTTCTATTTTTGTCCCAGAACATAGTTTTGTTCAGGATGCATTTGAAGCTCTCACCTCAAACGTACGTTTTTGTATTCGGAACAAAGCTGTCATCAATTCAAATTTCGTATTCCAACGTAGAAAAAACCGTGCAAAAGGTAGAGTTACATTTTTAAAAGCTGTGGACATTTACTACGAACTGTACTAATATAAGTTTTACACGCAAAGTATCACCCGGAAAGCGAGCAGATATGGTTATTACTGCAACGAGGTTTGTAAGAGGATATTACCCACAATGATAAAAATATTAAGGTTGTGATTCGACTAGAAAAAAATGTTGGCGGAGATGCCTAAAACGACGAAGGGTCGACGGAAACGAGCGAAAAAGTTTGCTTTATGAAATAGATTGAACAGTATTCCCTAGGCTTCGCTTATTTGAACAAAAAATCATTCCACTTGACTGATATTATAGGATATTCAGAAAAAGATATCATTCGAAGGAGCGTAATTATAGGGTTCGATAGAAGATATCTCGTTTGGCCGCAATGTAACACGACATGATGAGCATTCATCAGGGACGCAACTAGACATTTTTAGGCCCAAGGCAAAAAATTTTGGAAGCCCTTCTTCTTAAATCTTTTATTTAAGCTTCAACCCCCCCCCCCCCTCCCTGGCATTCATTAAACTTTCCCGAATTTTAGGCACTTTCGCCAAATCCGTATAGCGCTTTCTTCTGCAATAATATAGAAGGTATAAAGTGCCAGAAAAATGTTGTCATAAATAGCTCCGACGTAATTGACGTTAACGATCAAACGCTTTGTAAAATCGAGGTAATTTTGATTGACGAAAAGCAAAATTCTGCTCTTATTGTGAGGTTATCCATAAACACGTGAATGCCTATAAAGTGAGCATCTTAAAATCGTCGCGCTATTCGTCGTACGTAAATCTGCGCTCTGTTATAACATCATGTATTCTTTTCGATGCAGAAATACGGTCGTTTTTGACTTGGGATTTTTATGACTATATAGTTGCAACAATATTTTCTTTGTTATTTCCTGAGGAATAAACAAGGCTTTCTGGAAAAATAATCCTCTTCGTCTTATATTTTTATTCCATACCCTCAGCCATTCGTAAGGTAGGAAATAACAGCATGTTAAAATAAAATTAATTTACTGATTTATCAGGTTTTATTAATAACGCTGATTTTTACTAGAAATAAGCCATTTTAACGATGATATTATACTCCTTGTTCTTGCAAAATCTTAATTTATTTAGGTCAACCAACGGATTTTGTTGAGTCAACCAAACATCTTAGAAAGGTGACAATAGAATTTTGTTCGGACAACAAGACACCTTTGTTGAGCCAACAAAAAATGGTGTTAGCTCAACAATATTGTTTTGTTGTACGAAGAGCAACAAAATAATTTTTTTGAGCCAAAAAAATTCGTGTAAGTCAAGCAAAATAGTTTTCTAAGATATATTATTCTCTTGTTTTCGTTGATGCATCCGACTTTCCTTGGGATTTTTGGGCACTGCAAGGTACTATCCATATATTTTCAAATTACAATCAGTTAATTTTTCTATAAATGATAACGGAAATAAGCTTATTTCCGCAACATTTAACATTCATAATGTCTTGTCATAACATTTTTTGAATCAAATAATGATATTTAAGCGCAGCTCACCATCACAACTGCACTGACGCCAAGTACTCATCTATTACAAAAATATTGCTTACGTAGTTTTTTCCTTTGTTGTGCGAAGTATCCTAAATTTGAAAAATACAGACATCTGACATTATATGTGATGATATTAGAATTTTGGAATAACTGTACTGAATGAAGTAAAACTTACCGCATGGACAAAGTTGGCCAATAATAAAGCAGCAATGGCTTCAAATATGGAAAACAGAAATATATCATTATTAATTTGTTCAGGTACTTAAAAAATCGAAAAAACGGCTGAACACGAGTGTTCTGAAATGTGGTTCTCGAAATTATAGATTCACAAACCAACACGTGAATCGTTTGAATCTGTGGATTCACATTAGGACCTCGTCCTGCCGTTTTTACACTTTGAAATATTGTGAAAGTTTCAATTGGTGTTTCAAGATAAAAAGGATATGAACATGAATATTCTTGAGTTTCGAATAAGATTAGGTCTGAAGAATGTCAGATTTGCTAGTAAAGTACAGATTTCCTATGATAAAAATGAATCTGCAATACACAGCTGATGTTCTATCAGGACTCATAAATTGTCTAATAAAGATCCTGCACTTTATTATTTATTTGTACTAGATCTAGAGCGGTAGCCGGTAAAGAAAGATAGTAAAATGCAGATCGATGGAAAGTTGGAATCATTCGTATTCTTGAAATTGAACAATATAAAATTGTAAACCTTTTTCACACATATGGAGCTTGCCGAAATAAAAATTTTTATCAACTCGACTCAATCAGAATATAGTAAATCAATGAATCATTGAGAAATTGTCTGGACCGGAACCATTCATGTTCAGAACGTACTCAGCTATGTTTGGGACATTTATGAATTGGAGAGTTGTCAGCACTGCCTGGCCAGCAACTCATTTGGTCAGCACTGCTGAAGAGTGTCGAGTGTAAACATGCGAAGAAATTCTCGAAGAGCATCGAATTGTTGTTGATGTTTCTTCGATAATTGGTGCTTATCAGTTTCTTTGGGGTGTTAGGTTGTTGTGACCTACTGTAATTTTCTTGTTAAACGTGAGTTCTCTACAGCGGCACCCGTAAAGTGAGGGAAGTCGTGAAATTAGATGGTAAGTTGAACGCTGTCATGTATAACCTCTTTTGAAGTATAAACCTCTTTCAAAAAAAAAAAAAAAAAAAAACTCATTACATAACAGTTTCTCTCAAAAAATATGTTACCTACAAGATTTCGTGTTTGTTCTTTTGATTTTTCATTACAATAAGTGAGATGTTTTCCAAAATTGCACTTTGAAAATCGATTGTTGTGCTCTATGTATATACAAAGCTGTATTATAAAAAACAAACCTTTGATATTTCATTGCAAAAATCAATGAACAGAGTTTGAGGGGCTGTCCATGAATAACGCAACGCTCCTCGGGTTTCAGAATTTTTTCCGTAATCCTCAGGAATCAGAATCAAATTACTCCAATTTTGAGTGAATAAAGTAAAATTTCTTATAATACAGTTGAAATTATAATTAATGGTTACAAAGCTCATATTATAAATATAATGCAAGCGTAAAGGAAATTCAAACTTCATTGACTTTTTTCGATTTGTTCTATTTGTTTAATTGAAAATCAAGTCTTAAGGATTCGGGATCAAAATTACTAGTTTCGAATTGTGATGATTTTCTTCAATGAACTGTTTTCAAAATTGTAATTATATAGTATCCGTAAAATGAAAAATTTATAAATTTTTTATGTCGATCAAACGTACATGAATGCATTCAAAATTTGTAACGTAACGTTCTCCTCAACTCCCCCTCCCACCCCCTCTCGCGTCACAAAATATCACATCGAGCTAAACCCACCCTCCTCCTCTAGGAGGGTGACGTAATTTATAGACAGCCCCTCAAACTCTGTTCATTAATTTTTGCAATGACATAATAAATGTTTTGTTTTTGAGGATACAGCTTTGTATATACATAGAGCACAATAATCGATTTTTTAAAGTGCAATTTTGGAAAATATCTCACTCATGGAATGAAAAAACAAAATAACGAACACAAAATTTTGTAAGCAACATATTTCTTGGGGAAACTGCTAGGTAATAGGTTTTTTATGAAAGAGTCTTATACTTCAAAAGAGGTTATACATGACAGCGTTCAACTTACCATCTAATATCACGACTTCCATCACTTTAAGGGTGCTGCTGTAGAGAACTCACGTTTAACAAAAAAAATGACAGTAGGTCACAACAATAATACAGTCCAAAGAAACTGAGAAAAGCACCGATTACCGAAGAAACATCAACAACAATACAATGCTCTCCGAGCATTTCTTCGCATGTTTACACTCGACACTGCTCAGCAGCGCGCGGCGCGTGTTGACGTGCGTGCGGGACAGAGTAAGCTGCTGGCCAGACAGTGCTGACAACTCACCGTTTCAAACTTTGTTCCAGTTCCAGACGCTGCTGGCGGTTTTTTCTCAGTGTATCAAACCTAAATAGTATGTAGAAAAATCCATCTTGATAAACTTGGTATTTTTACAATTCTATCATAATGAGAAGGTATTAGTTTTATGTGAAAATCGACTATCGCGGATTTGATGAAATCTCCACGTCTTGAAACCAACGTCACTTTGGTGTCTGTCTGCCTGTTGTTGTTTTCGTTGTTGTTGTCATTGCCTCTATATCACATAACTTTAGAAAGACTTATCGGATCGAGTTACCCTTTGACACACGCTTTGAAGAATCAAAAAAAAGTACAAGTTCGACAATCAGCCTTTTTGGACCAATGTTTATGGGTTTACCCATAAAAATACAATACTCAAAAATAAAAAACTTAAGTTTCCGATCAATCTATGGGAGACATGGAAAAACTCTCAGTTCTTGACCTGTTTATAATATTTTTATTAAAAATAAGAGCATCCAATATTTGCATATTTCTTTAACTTTTTATTAAAACTAAGATTCAACTCGAAAGTTGTTGAATAAAATAGAGAAGAAAACATTGTATTTATTTAATGGCATATTCATAATAATGGTAATTGTAAACCAATAGCTATTAAATATTCCAAATACCACTCCTATGAGATATTCGGTCACTTGTCACCCACATTGAGTTTTCTGATGTGGTTGAGCACCGTATGGAAATAAGAATTTTCATTATTAATTTATAACTATCAGCTTGAATCCTCACATAAATATTTTTTCCTCAATTAGATCTGAAATAATTCTGATAGATAGCGACTTCTTCAGAGTTCCCTCTTCAGGAAAAAAAAAAAAATATTATAGGAAAATACCTAAAGTCGTCCTGCAGGAACTAATCCTGAGTATTTAGATGAAAAAATTTAGAATAGGTTGACAATGATAGGCTGTAGTGAATTATGAACAGAAAAATCCCCAACCCTTCAAGCAGGGGTATAATATATTTTGTTTTGTTTTCCGTGATTCAAGCAGGACGCATGCTTTGAATGAAGAATACATTTGCGGACAACGGATTCTTGTCATCTACAGTAACATAACTCTTGTCTTTGTTCAATCATATATCATTATTATATTTCGTAGAAAAATCTCTTTACACATTCAGAATTTATAAACAGTTATTTTTTCAGTTGAATATAATCTCTTTTTCTGCATATATTTATTTTTGTTCAAAGATTATTACTTACATATAAGCAAGAAAGCAAATGGCACTTTTCTCGTCATCTTGTAGACTGAATCTGTGGACATTCTTTCTACAATCAAGATTTCTTTCTGAAAAGAGGCCTCACGAAATAATCTCTCTGACAAAAACCCGAACAATTTGAAAATGATAACAGTCGTCGGTACAATTTCCTCATACAGTATTTGCGTATACGTCTTGAGCAGGTCGTCAAGGGCCAGCGCAAATACAAATATTTTCAAGACCTTGCAGTGTGTAATTTATTATTTAAGAATAAAATATACTCTAGGTAAGAAACGTAAGATAACAAAAGGAAACCTTTTGATCTCTATTATGCGAATTAGAGTCCTACTTTTTCAGCGACTTATTCTATTGAGTATGATTTTGTAAGAAAGTGGTCACAGAATAAATTATGAGAGAATGTTTACTCGTGAACGATGACATCTTCCAGATTTATGAAAAGAAAGCACCTACCGAAACATCATAACAATTAGTGTTCAATCAAATGTTGTTTTAAGGCATGAACCCTGTAGTCCTCCTTTTGTCTGATAAAATTCTTTTGGACTGTAACCTCCGAATTTTCTCCGTTATGAAGGAAAAAATTAAGATGGATGTACACATCCTTTAAGTGAGGATCATATGAGATCAGAAGGAAAGATTCATCTTTAACAAATTTTTCAAAATCATGGAACTTCTATAGAATATTTCATACGTTTCTGACAATACTTTCTACAATTTGCAAACTAAATAAAAGCATTTTTTGTCCCGCAGTCGAAGAGAAAATTCAGGCGATTGAAATACGACAAATACTTGTGAAAGAAAATCTGTGGTACCTAATTTATGATACTTACACGAAAGAAAAAATTGTTTGACCGTTTTTAGTAAGCAGTTCAAAATTTTTTATATTCAAGAGTTCCCCTTCTTCATTCTTGTTTTTTTTTCTAATGCCAGATTATAGGAAAAATCGTGAAATCGAAAAGTTGAAAAATTATGTCTTGACTTCTAACTGGCCAAAATATCAAAATTTATGATAAATTTGAGTTTCTTTACTTGTTTTATCGATATAAGGATCAATATAAGATTTTCAGAGAGGAACTCAAAATAGGAGGAATTGAAAATATAGAGAAGCTACTTAACTGCATGATAACAGGAAGGGCGCTTTTGTAGTTAAGTGGATTCTCTCAATTTTGAGCTAGAAGAATTTTCATATTTTCGAAAAATTTCTGTCCCTACAAAATTTACTTTTGACTAGGCCTTATCTCATGGTTCTTTATATTCATAAGTTTCCTTACTCTGTTTTTATTTTTTTTAACTATGTGATATTTTCGGAAAGAAGCCCAAAATCGAAATATCAAACGTTTTAAAATTGAGATGAAAAGTGAAAAACATAGATTTTCATTTGATTAAATGAATATACGGAACGCGTCCTTAGGTTGCGGACAGCAGGTCCCCGTGCCGAGAATTTTTGTTGCATACAATCACGAAAGATAATTTATGAGCAGTCGCAGACAATAGTCTAAGAATGGTTCTCAAAAAAAGAAACACAAAACTAAGGCGTAGACAGCTGCGCCGGAAGCTAAATGACAGTAGGTCGAGGTATCTCAAACGGTATCGCTTGAATACCAGGCTACCTCCTAGAGTATATGCAACCTTGCCTTTCGCATGCAGCGCTCTAGGATGGTGACCAAGCCCTTCCCCTGACTATCTAGAAGAACGACTATAGTAACACAATACTCAGTAGTAGATGCGCTTCAAAATGAACGAAAGCTCAAACACCCAAATGAATTTTGGCAACGAGCAAGCAGTATCGATCGTTCTAGAGTTCTTAATGCTGATTCAGATGAAGACACAACGAAAAATGGGCGAGACAATCGACGTTTTTTGAAGAAGCTCGACTCAAATATGACTTGTTTATTTGCTACGATGCAAGAATGTTCCGTTATCACAGAGGCTACATGGCGCATCTGCGATATCCGATATGCATCGTACTTTTTCACAACCGTTAAAAGAACAAGCCGCTGACAAAGATCATGTTCGCAAACCAACTGCGAGAATGAGGCATCCTCAAAAATATGATGACGATTTAAGGATAAGGAGAAACAATAACATCCAGGTTCCTCCTTAGCCCCATAACCTAATGGCTTGCCTTTGACCAAGCTACCGTGAGCGTCCTCAGGTTGCGGATAAAGGGGCCCTGTATCCAGGGTTTCTGCTGGATACGGTTACGAAATCCAATAAGCAGTCGCAAACAATAGTCCAAGGATGGTCCTTAAGGAAAAACTCCCAAGCCAAGGCGTGTACTACCGTGCCGAAGTCTGCGTAGCCCCAAGGAGTTGTATCGTAAAAGATGTCTCTAGGGTACTATGTCACCTTCTGGAGAATACGCTCCTAGATCGGCCGTAACTTTCACGTGCAGGGCTCTGCAGGGGTGGATCTGATATTTCCCTAGCTACTTGCGGGATTATTAAAAAGAGCAATTTCTCCAGATAGAAGTTTGTGTGAGAAGTTTTCTGAAGGAGAACTGAACAGGACGGAGAAGCGGGACTTGGATTCCAGGATTGATTGAGGATTTTTCAAAAACAAAATGGAAGATGAAATGGACAACACGAAGAACTGCATAAAAAAGCTAGAGAGCATATTGGAGAAAATGGAGGATTACTGCGGGGCGAAGAGGAGCATGCACCCGCGAATCACAAAAGGCCTGGACGAAGCATTTACCGTCATCGAGAAGCTAAAGGAAAGGTTCGAGAGATGAAGCTCTCCGCCAAGAGGACATCGATGAAAAGTGTAGGGACGCAGAGGATAGCAAATGCCGGTAGAACTACTGCCTCTAACTAAGGGATGATGTTAAGGGAGCCCACTGACAGTCGTGTGTAGGTGATTGCAAGGAAACCTGCGCCAAAAATGATGAGAACTCGGGCACGAGGTACGAAGGTACCTGCTGAAGGTTCCAGCTACGCTGGCGTGCTGCGTGGAATCCGAAGTACGGTGTAGCCAGAAACCCTTGGGGTAAACTCAAGGGTATACGACAGAGGAGAATGGGGGTATGCTGATCAAGGTCGTAGCGAAGCATAGGGCAGGGAGAAATTGGCCCCTGCTACCAAGGAAGTGGTTGGCAACAAGGGGAACGCGAAAGAGCTTATTCCACGAGTTGAGGTCGGAATCCTTGACCTGTAACCGTCGACGAGTAAAGTAGAGATAGGTGAGGCCCTAAGGAACCTTTTCAGTAAATCCAGGTCCACAAGATACAGTGTGACCCTCACGAAGAGGGCTTTCATGGGAAACCTGGAGGCCCTCGTTGAAATGAACGAGGAGTGTGCTGCGAGGCCACTGCGGACATGGCAACTAGAAGTTGCATAAAAGTAGCGAGAAAGCGGGTCACGCTAGGGGCTAGGTCCTTCCTAATGTAACTGACCCCTTGAAGGATGGTCAGTTGGTCATGGGGCTAAGGCGTGCGCTTTGGACCCACGCCGGCTGGTTATGGATTCGATTCCCGCCTCGCACTCTGGAAGAGCTTCGGCGGTCCACGCGGTGAACACTCGCCTACCAAGGGAGTTTTAATCTCCGGAAAGCCATTGTGCCGGTACCTCTAGAAGAAAACTTTACACTAAGTACTTGGAGCTGGTGCTCTTGGTGGTTGGGAACCCACCTCACGCTGTAGGTCCCCCTTACTTACTGCTGAGGTAGTGATAGGGTGTGTAAAGAAATAGTGGAGAAGTGCGAGGAAAATGTAAACCCTAGGGGACAAATTGAATCATCCAAACAACTGACCCCTTGAGTTACGAAGTTGCAAACTTTAGAAGCTGATAATCTTAGTCATATCACGAATTTCCTCACCAAACTTCACAGCCATGTTCTTTGGGCAGTAAAGTATATATTTCTTGATTTTGACGGACAAGTTATGTGTATATCAAAAATAGGAGTGTTTTTCCATCACCTTCGAAAATATCAATATCTAATTAACGACAGCTTACAAAATCAAACACGTCCTAAGAGTAACAGGGAATTATTCAAGAAGGTCAACGTTTTGCTGTAGCTGATACTTGTAATTTTTTGATAGTGCGATAAAAAATGCTACAGGTTTCTGAAAACTGTTCTTTTTTTCAAAAAGAGTTTTGATGGCTTCTCAATATCCGTTTTGCGACAGTATTGAAAACAAGAAAGGACCTGGGAGCAACAGATTATTTTATAGACGAGTTTAAACTCTGGCTCTAGCTGGAACTTGAATTTGTCTATGTTCTCCTAGAAAATGCTACAGCTTTGTGAAAAATTGTTATTTCTTCCTAAACATTGCTCATATCGTATTTTCAGTACAGCAAAAAGGTTGAATAAATAACAATAGGTCAAAATAGTTTATTCGAAAGA
The DNA here is from genome assembly GCA_011762715.2 of Neuroterus valhalla. Taxonomy (NCBI): domain Eukaryota; kingdom Metazoa; phylum Arthropoda; class Insecta; order Hymenoptera; family Cynipidae; genus Neuroterus; species Neuroterus valhalla. Next base: position 32,069 of record WSXT02149560.1, read on the forward strand.
ACTCCGGCTCAAATAAAACCAAGGTATACGCAGAAATAAATGGAAATGCGGTTTTCAATTTTTTTTACAGCTTCTCACCAATTTTGAAAATCTGAAAAAAACCACACGTACTTCTTAGGTAAAAATACTTATAGTATATTCTTCCAGGGTCCGTCTTCGTTTTTGAGATATTAAATTTTGAAATTTTCAAACCACTAAAAAAATTTGAATTTCGTGCCAATTTTTCGTGAATATAACCATTTTTTAGGGCTTCAAAACCGCTACAGTTTGGAAAAAACACAGTTTCTTTCCAAGTCAAATATTGACGGAGATATTATTAAAAACCAGAAACACGTGAAAATGAGATTCGGCGCATGTTTTTGAGTTTTTGGGGCTGAAGATTGGTGGAGCAGCATTGTTTTCTATATGGAATAAGATGGTGTGTCCACTTTTACCTAGTCTTTCGGGGGCTAATTCGACCATGTTATCTGGCTAGACTCTTTGTGCTTTACCTGAAACACAAAAGTTTTCAATAGTGGCCCACAAAATGCTACAGCTCCTTGAAAAACTGTTTTTTCTATCCAACTTTCTTCATTAGATTCTTAATATGAGATTTGCGACTGTTTCAAAAATCAGAAAAGTCGTATGAGCAACAGAAAATCTTCCGGAAAAGTTCAAATTATGGTTCCAGCTGAAATTTGGAAATTTTCTATGGTGGCTTACAAAGAGCTACGGGTTTTTATGGAAGTAATTATTTTGTCCCAACCAGCCTTTAAGTGGCTTCTTAATACCTGATTTGCGATGCCATCCATAATCAGAAATGTTCTAGGAGCAACAGGAAATTTTACAGAAAAGTTCAAATTACGGCTCCAGCTGAAATTGGAGTTTTTCAAAGTTATCTACAATAAGCTACAGGTTTTTATTTTTTTTATTTTATTTTGACTTGAACAGAGTTTCACCGAATTCTCAATTTCGGATTTGTGGCATTATACAAAATCAGAAAAGTCATAGGAGCTACGGGAAATTCAGTAGGAAAGTTCAAATTTTAGGTTCAGCTAAAACATGACATTTTTTAATAGTAGGCTACAAAATGCAACAACTTCCCAAATAATTGTTTTTTATTTCCAAACAGACTTGCATTGGCTTCTTGAAATTGAATTGGTCATTTTTTTCAAATCGGAAATGACTAGCATGTTTTCGGCGGTAATGGAGTGTGCTAGTTGACAGGTGGTGATAAAGTTTCACGAAATGTCTGCTAAAGGTGTGAATGGAGGGTGAGAGTGAAACCTCAAGTGGTTAGTTAGGGTTCTAGAGATGAGTTGAGGTTACAAAAACTAGTTTTAGATGTGTAGAAGAGGTAAAATTGAGTTGTTGAGGGGAGGAAGGAAGTTCATAGAAGTGTTAGGGAGAAAGAGTGGTATATGCAGGGGCTTTTAAGAGTGGAGTAATAAAAGGAATAAGGTAAATTTAAAAAATAGAGTGATGTTGCAGTAAAGCGGGAACAGAGTACAGAGACATCCGTCGGTATGGCCAAAAACGAACATGCCTGCCTGTTTTTCGGTTTGATTGTCGGTTGTCCAGCGTTGTACAGACAGGTTTCACCAAATGTAGACAGCTGTCTATACCGCGTATATTACGGCTGTCTATATTTTTACTCCGTTGTTTGACTATAGAGTAAAGGTATGACGGAACCTATAGTCGGACAACGGAAAGCGGAGTAGAAATATAGACAGCTGTAATATACGCGGTATAGACAGCTGTCTAAATTTGGTGAAACCTGTCTGTACAACGCTGCGGTTGTCTGACGGCACGATGACTTTTGAAGGAATTTTCTAATTTGGATTTCCTGTTGCACCTTTTCAAAATATACCTCAAATTCGTCGGCCAACCTTCTATCTTCAATGTCTGTGGTTCAAACCATAAGCAAAAATACTAAGAAGAAAAATTCCCTTTGCTCACCAAAGTACGCTGGATGCAGTTAATAGACAACATAACAAAGTTATAAGTCTCAAAAAGTTCTACAAAGTTGTAACTCATTGTTTTTAAATATGAGGAATGGTTTTGGATTCAAGCCTGGAAAATGCCATAAGAAAATCAAAAATTTTATCTAATGGCTAAGCCTGCTAAACCTACAAAATTGCGCCTAACCATTTTCAAACAGAAGCATCTATGGTTCAGCAAAGAAAAGAGAATGCAACATTGTAAATTGTATTGTTTATTGCAATTTTAAATCCCAAATTTTTTTGATATCCGTATTTTGCTCCTAAACTATCATTGATGAAACTGGAATATTCTTTAAAACGGTGCAGCCGAGTTGCGTCCCGCGGTCACTTTTCCTAATCCCCAAACTACGAGTTGCGTCCCGAAGTCGGTTTAGGCGACCCCTAACCCTACAGTCCTGCCTTCTCTCTCTCCTCGACGATTTCCTACTCAACATGCAAGGAATTTACGCACGTGATGACTGTCATTTTTCCTCCACACTTTTTCCAGGACTAGGACTGGCAGCTTTCATTGTATGAGTAAATTTTTATGCTGGTGTGTTTGAAAAATGTTGGGAAATATGCATTGTCAGTATAAAAAACTATATAATACAATATGAATTATTGGGCTCGAATAAGCTATCGTCAATTCTATAAATATTTTACCAGAAAAAGATTAATAATTAGGCTAGTGGAAGCTTTCATGTGAAAAAAATCTCGTATTTAACTGCATAATTTCCCATGTATAAAGTATTTATTTCACTTCAAGCTAAAAACTAGACTGGTGGAAATTTACGTGGAACTTTATGAATGAATTTAAATCTACTTAATGAACCGCTTCGAAACAATATCATATCTTCTTCTAGAAGTTCTTCTTTTTCTAAACCCTCTCTCCCCCTCTATCCAATACTTCGCATATTTATATAAACGTCGATTTGCACATCTTTTAGAGCTTCAACAAAAAGAAATATGTTCGGGTTCGACGTGTAAAACATTGAGTTCAATTTGGAGTGGTAAGCTTGACAACCGTTTGTTGTCCGCGTGGTTGTTGGAGAAAATTCAGCCCAAATGTGTGGTGGAAAACTTGAATCACAGAGTATGTAGTTTTCTTAAATATAGTCACAAAACTTTGCTACTCTATCATCTAACGGTTGGATAGCCATGAGATCTTCAATAAAACAATTTTCTACGTCGAGGGGATTTAAGAAAGCTATACCAAAAAAGTTTTTTAAAAATGACCCTATTTCCGAATTTTTATCTTTATATTCAACACCTAATCCTAGCTCTTGAATCTTTCTCCACCAACTTTGATCCAAATGGAACCGACAACCTTTTACACTTAAATTTGGAAACAATACACGTATGGAGGAATGACTAGCAATTTCAAAGTCTGCATACACTGTTTTGGGATCACAGGCCAAATTAGGTTTTTTACATTCTGATATAAGATGAGAAAATGCTGCTGAATAGGAATTAATTTGTTTACCACTGAGCAGGAAGGAAGCGTGAAGTATGTAAAATTGTTATGAATTCAAAAAATTGTAAACACTTGACCAAACTGTTTTGAGCAGCTGTAAAATGTTCCATCGTCAAAAATTTTCGCTAAACTACATAAAAAAGTAACATTCAAAATTGTTGAGAACATAATGATATTGTTTTCTCTATCATTCACGAGTAAAAAGTTCTCGTTTTTATTCGTTTAAATTTCAAAAGTTTCAAGTGAATCGTGTACATCTTATTGATTTTGAGGCAAAATTAGAACGATAGACCTGCGTGCATGACCGATATTTTTGCGGATACAAGCAACATCGTCAATGTTCAATGTTTCCACGTCAGAATTTTTTAACTCTTTATGCAAAAATCTGGATGGTCTTTGGGAAATGTCTTCTACTGCTTTACGTTTTATAGCATTGCTCAATTTTTGTCTATTCAAAACATTCTCATTCTCAGGTTCGTGGGTTGGCCAACGTTGAACATTCTTCCTCAAAATTTTTCGGAAACGAAATGTATACCCGTCTACAATAAATGAAATTTCACCTTTCTTGCTTACCATGTTATCCATGTTATCCATTTTCCTAGCGATAACTCGGTGTACTATTGCAAATTTGCGCGCTTTTAGCTCCTTTCCCCTCACGCCATTTATGAGCCGATTCATTTGGTCGTGGAGTGGGGGCGAACGGCGGGACGAAACTCAAAGAGAATGAATACCTCAAACCCGAAAAAGTTTTGAGAAAGTTATGTCTTCATGTCAACTTACTATTGAGGCATCAAAATAATATAGTTGATTAATCAGGACTGAGCCACCAGTGCGAGGCACAGAACATGTCGAACGTGACGCGCATAGCATGCGATGCAAATGTGCCGGCGTAGCAGGCTCATTTTTTTTTAGAATTTGATTTCTCAACAACTTTGTTCTCTTCCGATTCCAAATTGAGCTTTTTTTTAGCTTAAACTTCTAATCATACCCTAATTCGCCTACGAAAAATAAGAGTTTTGAAACCTGGACTATTTGAGTGAACCCGAAGAACACAAAAAAGTTTTGAAAACGTTTTTACAACGTTTGATGAAAAACCAAAGACGTTTGGAACTTTTGGTAAGAAAAACGTTTTGAAAATGTTGGATACTTCCGCTGGTTTTTTAGACTTAAGTGAACAAAACTTTTCAAAAACATTTTACAAACGTTTTAGGCAAGTTTGACCAATAAAATTTTGTGTGACCATAAATTTAACACGTATTTCAAACCTTTGATAGACGTTTGAGAAGTAAGATTTTCAACGATCGAAATTGCGACCGTGCTTCAAACGTTTCGTAAACATATGGACGGAAAACGTTTGATCAAGAAATTTATCCGATAGATGGCGTGATCCTTCTCGCAAGTGTCAGAAAACTATGATGATTACTATATATACAACTTTCAAACATATGTTCACAAGAAAAAACACGGAAAAGTTATCATTATAAATTGCGGTATGTTCTAAATACCATTACAAGTATATGAGCTACTAAAGAAAATTTATTTTTCTATCAAACATTTTTCAAACCTTCTTAAAACGTTACTTAAACGTTTGACAAACGTTTCTTAAACGTTTGACAAACGTTGGATGAACGTTTGATAAATGTCTTGCAAGCATCTTAGAGACATTTGGAAATTTAATCTGCTCAAATTTCGAACAGTTTCAAAACGTTTATACAAAGTTTTGTCCAGTCAAAGTATCAAAATTCTGCGGATGTAACCGACGTTTTAAAACCTTTTTTTCACCAGAATTTACGAACGTTCTAACGTTCGCCAGGAAACGTTTGCAGGACGTTCAGTGTTATCTGGGTAGTGATCCAACAAAATGAATCAACAAGATTCAACACAACAAAAACAGGTTCGATGACTAAGAATAATTACGAATAATTATTGAAAGCAGCTGGATAGGTAAACGCCACATCGGGAATATCAACTTCGTAAGTTTTTTGAAAAACGCCCCAATTTTTTTATTCTCCGAGAGCTTTATGTTTTTTCTCGATCTTTCGATCGATCAAGTATGCTTCCATCATCCAAAAACATCTACAACGAAATAGATCTACACGTGCAATTTGGAAAAATATTTGCATATTGTGGGTTCATATCAAATCACATCTGGAAAATCCCTTTTGCGATGTCTCTCTAGCGGCAAGCCTCTCCTGCGCCATCTCTTCCGAGGAAATTATTAATTTTGCGACAAGTCTCCCAAACCAAATTGTCTCTTTGCGGCATCTCTCAACCTCGGGAATGGCAAAAGTGTGTCATCTCTTCCAAACAAAAAATCCGAAGCCTTCCTCTAAAGCCAATGGTCACTTACCTTCCTCTTTTTCCAAGTATCGTGGGGGACGGAAAGGCACTCCTCTGACGGGTCATGGGAATAACGTACGTCACATAGACTTAAAATGGTGAATCGGGTCATGGAATTGATGTAGGTCACATAACCTTAAAATGGGTAATCGGGTCTTGGGAATAATGTGGATCATATATTTTCCTCTTTTCCCAAGTCTCGTGGGGGTGGAAAGGCACTCCTGTGACTGGGATTGGAAATAATGCAGGTCACATTACCTCAAAATGGTATATCGTATTATGCTGGAGACTCGCGGCACTCTTACCACTTTCGAGGATGAGCAATGCCGCAGAGAGACTATCCAGTTTGGGAGCTTGGCCGCGAAATCGCTAATCTCCACGTGAGAGATAATGCGGGAGAGACTTGCTGCAAGAGAGACATGCGTGAAAGAGACATGCGCAAAAGAGACTTGCCAGATGTGACTGGATATGGACCCCATAATGTTAGACCATTCGAAGATAATGTTAAGTAGCCCAATAGTGTTTCAAAATATGTAATAAAAGTAACCATGACGAACACATCTTTGAGGGAGGATCCTCATATAGATGACAACAATTCACTCCAATTGGCGAATTATTTTTTTAGATAACTATTGCGTATTTTATTTTCAAAATTTCAGAAGATATTCTTCAATGTTCTGAGCAATACAACATCTTTTTGCAGTATACTCAAATATCAATAATGAACCCATAAAAAAACGGAAGCAACTTTTTTTTCCGTCAATATTTGTGGAAAGAATTATAATCGCCACAGTCTGCTGATACGAAAAATTGGAGTTATTTATTATTATTGGGTCCATATCTCGTCGATGAACCGAATTTTAAATTATGAAAAAAATTGTTTTACCAAATGTCGGAGTTTTGAAGAAAAAATTGAAATTTTTTCTTCATACGTGAAAAATTGGCCGAGTTATCTTTCCCGAAAAATGTAAAAATAATGAAAATCGTATTCCGAGAAAAACACGGTTGTTTGCGGTGAACTAAAAAATGAATTTTTGCTTTACGCAGGTAATGTATCCAACTTCCAGCCCATATATAGTGCGATATGAATCAAGCCATGAATCTTAGGCTAGTTCTATACTGTTCCGATCAGGAATTGCAGTTGTGCGATACTGCATGGAGGTTTCTCTCCGCTATCTTGGCCTGGGGAGAATATTCGAGAAACAATTTGATACTTCCCGTAGCACAGAATACTGAACTTGAGACAACTTGGGAAGATTTCAGTTCATTCAGGAGCCTCTAGTCCTGTCAATATATTTGCTACAATAGAAATACTTTGTTGATGACTCGGACATCTAGTAGCGCACCAACCAAGACAGTTGCTTCTGGCGTATGCCCTTTCGAAGCTAAGTTTGCTGGGTTTGCTGAGGCCACTTGACACCTTAACTCTCCAACTTCAAATGCTATTTCCGCTCTATTCACAAATACCGTTATGTAAGTACCAAAAGATATTGCCTGTATCTGAAGTTTGCCAAATCGAAATTGGAATTTCTGCCCATCTCCGTACAGTTTAGTTAACCATAGAGCAAAGAATTTTCATGAATAGAGGAAAAAGACAGTTGGTTCCAGAAATAGATTGAGAGCATCATGTGGAGCGATGGCAAGGAATGAGTTCTTTTGAAACTATAATCGGTATTTTATTTCGCAATGAAGGTGATGTTTGATGTAGAACATGTGTCTGAGAGGATTCTCCTTTAAATGAAACGTTATTTACGCATCACCTGATAAAGTCAGGATCAGGAGAGACACAAGTTCTTAACTCCCACTTTCCTTTTGTATCATTAGGCCATAATCCCTCAAGGGGTAAGCGTGACTCGAAAAGAGTCATATTTAGTTGAGTTGAATACACAGGAGGACACCAGTCTCTTGCCAACATGCCAACAGCACGCGATATTCCCGGACAGTCACCCATGCAAGTACTGATCGCGCTCAACGCTGCTTAACTTCAGTGGTCGTACGGGAACTGGGTTTCGAGCGTGGCGTGGCCGTTAGCAAAAATTTGAATCTTCAGTGATTCAAAATAAATTCCTCGTTAGAAAATCGTTTGTTGAGGATTGAGTTATCCTGATGAAAACCAGTATTCTGTGGTTGGATTGAACTTTTTGAAAATTCATCATTTTTATTCATTTTTTTTATTTAATTTATTTTATTTATTTATTTTTTACAATTATTCTGAAGCTGATTGAAGCTGATCTCGCAAAAAGTGCAACGATTCTGTTCGGAATTTACGTACATTGTTGAAAATTATTCCTTTTTGAGAAAGCTATCCTCTTTTGCGTTATAAAGTCTGTTCAGCTTGGAGCTTAAATAATCGTGTAGCTTTGCCGACTAAAGATTCTTCTGAATTGAAAATTGCCAAATTTAAACAATAGATGATTAGAAACACACATTTTTTCAAATATTGGAAAAATAGACGCGCATGTGGAAAAACTAAAAACATGTGGATTTTTTTGAGTCTCCTTGTCCACAGAGCAAATGAAGAAAAGAGATGCTCTTGAATATGAAATATAAATCAGTCCCCATTTTATAGGGGAAAAAGCTTTCAAAAATTCTTGCGTGAATGACAAAATACGAAATAGTTTAATTTTGTACAAAATAACTTAGCTCCATTTAGGACAAATCTGAATTTACAAGAAAAACTTCTAGGTGTAATCACAAAAAATACAAATTTCCAACAAAGCAAATAATATAATGATGAATCTAATTTCAGGGCAAATAAGTGTCCAAATACGAACTAGATGAATTCTGTACATAATGATTTTGTTTCGTTGAAGAAAAACTTGAATATAAAAGAAAAACTTCTAAATGTAATCACAAAAAATACGAATTCCCAACAAAAAGGTACTCATCTTCGTATAAGCATGTAGGTTTGAAGAATAGAGATTCTTCTATATTGAAATATTCACTTTTACACAAAAAATGTTGGACAAACACATTTTATAAAATATTGGAAAAATAACGCGTATTGAGGAGAGCGGTATCGACAAAAGGATACCATCAAGTCCTCGTCTCAACTGCGGAAAGGGCCTCTTGAAAGTATTATTGGAAACAAACCGCTATTTTGAGGGGGGGAAAAAACTATTAGGAATTGCTGCATGAGTGTCCAATTACGAACTAGCCACAAATGTAGCCACAAATAAACCCGACTTTCCAACAAAAAATAATTCATAAAGTAAATGTAGTTTCGGAGCAAGTTAAAACGGCAAAAATATCTCATCAATATATATCAAAC
>WSXT02149561.1:7918-18414 GCA_011762715.2 Neuroterus valhalla
CTCTCTTTCCCCTCTTTCCCTTCTCCTCTTCACTCTTTTTCTTATCTTCCGACTTTCTTCTCCTTTTCTCTCCTTCTCTTCTACTTTTCTTTTCTTCTCCCCTTCATCCTTTCTTCTCTCCTTCTTTTCCTCTCTTATTTTCTTCTTTTCTTCTCCTCTTAACTGCCTTTTTCTCTTTTCTTCAATACTTTCCTCAACTTTTTCCTTCTCCTAACTCTCTCTTCCATGTATAGTCTCATATCTATTATTGTCTTCTCTTTTTCTGTTATCCTCTTCTTCTTTCCTTCTGCACTCCTTTATTTCTCATCTTCTCTTCTTCAATTCTTATCTTCATTTCACATTCCCCTCTCATTTTTCCTTCTTCCCTTTCCTTGTTTTCTTCTTCCCTCAACCGTCTGCTTCTCTTCCTCTCATTTTGTCTTCTCTCCCCTTTTCCTTCTCTTATTTTTTCCCTCCTTCTCTCTACTCTGTTCTGCTATTTTCCTCTTCCTTTCTTATTCCCTTCTTCACTCCTCCCCCTCTTCTATTTATCACTATTTATCCTAACTCTCTCTCGATCTGCTTTTCTAAATCTCTTCTTCTCTCCTTCTCTACTTTCATTCTTCTCTCCTTCCCTTCTTTTCTTTTTCTCTCCTTTTCGTAATTTTATCCTCCCTCCTTCCCTTAATCAATTCATCTGCTATTCTCTTATTATTCTCTTCCCTCCCTCTATTCTTCTCATTTTTCTTTACTCTTTTCTTGTCTTCTCCTCTTCTTCTCTCGGCTCTTTTCATCTCCTCTTTTCTTCTTTTCTTGTTCCCTTCTCCCCTCCTTTTTCTCTCGAAAATTCGTTTCCAGCCCAGAAGAAAGTGAATTTCCTTTGCTGAACGTTTAAACATTTCATTTTTGGCTAGAAATTTATCGTTTATATTGAGGAGTCAACTATTGAATTGATTATTTGAAACTTGATCACTTTGTACAGGATCCATTCTAATATATTATTAACTTCAAAAATTTTGCTAAAAATTGAATATCTTATTTGCGAATTCTTTTTGCCACTAAAAACTTAATTTTGGAAAAGTTCTACGTTTAGGAATTAGTCTTTTGAGCACTAACACAAGTTATTGTTGGGAACAGTCTTACTCTTAAAAGTCATAAAAAGTGTTTGATGAATAGAAATTGAATAGTCGAACTCTATAAAGACAAAAGTATTAAAAAAAAGTAGCAAACACTCTTTCTGTTATCAACCCGAATTTTCAGTCACGAGAGAACTTAAAAATCTCACTATATTATCCCGGTTTCAAAATTTCACATGGTCGCAAAAATTTTAGGATGATAATAAGGAGAATGAGGGGAAAATAATGTATGCTATTAATAGAACAAGAGATTAAGGTGGGAAAGTTTGAAATTGTGGAGAAAAAAAAGAGTTGTTGGGAGGAAAGAACCGAATAACAAGAGAAGATCTTTTGTAGTTGGAGAGGAGGAAAAAATCCAAAGGAAGAGGAGGATGGAGGCAGAATAGTTATAATGAAAGTCTTATAGTGAGATTCTGTTAAACAGGAATTGGATGCAGGGAAGAGAGGATCAAAATTTAAAAAAAAAGACGTTATCCTCCACTGGTAACAAGAAGAACAACACATTTTGGGAGGAGTTGTTGAAGTTTGATGTGATAATAATAAGCGATATTCAAAATTAGAAAATAGCGGTGAGGGAAGAGAAGAAAGAGTGGTTGTGACTTTTGTATCCTTGAAAAGGAAGAGGGACCGTCTTTTTCCACTTCCTCATAATTTTAAAGGAATAAGGAAGGGGAGAGGAAGAGGACTTGATCTTGATAGGAGAAGATCGAAATCGTTTGACTAGAAGTAATCAAGAAATGCGTGTTTTTTAGGAAAGGAGGTTTCCGTAAGAAATTAGAAAAATGGGAAAAGGGTTTTGGGGTTAGGCGGCTTCTGGACTTCTAAGAAGAGGTGGAATGGTTTATATGTAATATCGATAAAAATGGGAATAGGAGAAAAAATAATGTTTACTGTAATAAGGGACACCGCAATACTTCACATTCTGAAAGGAAGATGAATGTGAGAGCTGATGGTTTGAATGGGGGCGAGAGGCGAGATAGGGTTGCAGGACTCCCCGGTAAAAACGATTTGGAAATAGGAGATGTGACACGTGGGAATAAGAAAAAGGAAGATAGGTAAGAAAATCTTAAAAAGGCAGCTAAGAAGATAAAAAATATGAATGAAGAGAAAAAATAGGAATCGAGAAGGTAGGGAATGTGGAAGAGAATGGAGCAGACACTTTGAAGAGGTAGATAAAAGAGTTCGAGGAAAGGACAAAGAAAAAAAAGGAAGAAGGAGTAATGGATAGGGAAGGTGGTATGATGTATGCATCAGAAAACTGGGAGGAAAGAGGGGACTGAGCATTCGACAAGACTGTTAGGGGCGTGAGGAAAAAGGTAAAGGACAGAGGAGAAAAAGCCACAACGGAGGAAGAGAAGACTGATAATCAGATCAGTAGCTTATAGCAGAATGATACAGCTGAGGAGCTAGAAAAGATCTAGACTGCAGGTGATAATAAATGGATAGAGGTAGAGAATAAGGAATGAGGTGTGATAAGCGAAGGATTTGTGGTAAAATGGCTGCTGCCTTTCTATTCCTCAGCATTGATTAAAGAAGAAGATGGAAAAAGAAAATATGAATAATAAAGTATCCTACTGATAGCAGGAGCATTTTTCACTCACGCAGAAATGCTCTAAGAAATGTTAGGAAGATGGAAAGATTTGTGAACTTCAACGCAGCATCGAACTCCCCTAAAAGGAACGTGCTACAAGAGGTTACGAAAAAGAAGAAGAGTAGGTGAATTTTCGATAGACAGAGTACAAGAGATTTCGTCCTATCTTCTCTGAGGCTAAAAGGGAAGCAAGAAGATGAACTTCCGATGGGAGAAGGTTTAGGGTAGGGTACTTCTTGGACCTACTACTGTTTTCTTTTCTGTCGAGAGACTTTGTTCAGAAAAAAGGGATGAATGAGAATGAGAAGACCACAATAAAAATAGCCGAACTGTATTCAGGAAGGAAGGCAGACGATGTATTTTTAGAAGAAGATGATCATGGAGGGATTCATCTGATGGTAGAAGCGTTCTAAAATTCGGTTCAAAAAAACGTTTCGGATGTCGATGTTATGAAGTCTAAGATTATACGCTATAGGAAGAGTAGGTGTAGAGTGTAGTAGGGATGGAAGATGGATAGCAAGGAAGTTTTCTGGGTGGAGAAACATCGCTAGCTGAGATCCTGTTTTGGAGCAAGAGGAGTAAACGAGATGCAGTTGAGAAAAACACCAACATGTGCAGCCGAAGTTATAGGATAAGTGTGAGGTATCTGTGAGAGAAGGTTCAAGGAAGACAAGAGAAGAATAGTGTTAAAATTTAGATGTTCGGTAAAGCGGAGAGAGTAAGTTGAAGCTGCCTGAGTCATATTCCAAAGGTAGGAATAGGAGTACAAGAAATGATGGTCAGACATTTAAGAAGATCCTGACATTTTTCAAACGAATTGAGAAGAGAAAAAGAGGCTTTCATCAGAAGATTATAGACAAAGGAGAGAAAAGGGTAACTTAAGAGTTTTTAAATAGGAGAAGGAATAGAATAATGGTAAAAGTAGATTACGTGAATGATACAAGAATTATAGGAGGAGGATACCAAACGCCATTCGCCATAAGATATAAGGCCTGTTGATGGGAGATTGAATCAATTTATATTTTTTCTTTGCAGAATCAAGTTCAGGAGGCAGCCCACGGGACACAGGACTTTCTTCTTCTTCTTCTTCTAGAGGAGAAGAATTTATTTATTCAGCAACAAATATTATCACATAAGAAACAATATGAAATTCCTGGCATTTTAGTTGTTATTACCAAATCAATCAAAATGCAAACTATTCTCTAACGACCATCCTTCCAAATTTTCAAGGAAGAACCAAGAATCTGAAAACAAAATTTGGACAATGCACTGTCGAATACGTCAATTGAAATTTAAAAAAAAGAACAACAGAAGAAAAAGAATTCCAAATTTTGATAGGAACCAAAGCTCCCAAATTTTCGCAGATAAAACGAAAAAGGATAATCCCTAGTAATGATGTAATTCAACACAGAAATTTCCATATTGCTTTTACAGCGCTAGAGAAAAATCAAATTTTTAAGATGCTGTGTGACACCCATACGGGAGAGCTGCGACAGCGCCACGGTGATGTTGCAGCGTTTCTACGTGAGGTTGCGCTGGCTATCTGCGCCGGTGCAGCCAATGAATTTCAACATAACCTCAAATCTTGTCTCATTTCGGTTTAATGAAGTTTGGTGAAGTTACAGTGAATTGAATTTCAGTGGATAATAGATGCGTGGGTGAAGAATAAAGAAATAAAATGTTGATTTAAGAAATATATCGATTTGTATAGAAGTGTCCAATAACTATCAAAGTGCACTCTTTGTTTGAACAGAGAGTGCACTTTGATGTTGACGAAATTCACTTGTATTTTCATAACGATGGTCTTGCTATGTACTTTTCTGAAAGCCAATTCATTTTTCTTTACAGCTTGTCGTTTTAAGGTCTGTCTGCAGCTCGTTTGCAAAGCTGCTGATGGGCTTACCTGTTAACTTCTACAAGGCACGTATTATTGTACATTTTACACCATATCGTTCAGGATGCACGTGACACGTGTAATGATAACACTACCCTCTTGAGTTGAATCCAACAATGCGATTTTGGAGATTCCCATCGAGGGACCAGGCTTCTGTATGCATGGCATTTTATAGTAAGTTCTTAATGCTACGAGCAGCGTCACGTAGCTAACAGGTGTTGCATTTTCTTTGTTGGCAAACTTTGATACTTAAGAGGAAACTTATCGAGTGACTCCACTTCTCGAGCAATTTATTTCAAATACCTCCGCCGAAAAGAAGGAAAGAAGGAAAGAGGGAGAGACGAAAAGAGAAGAAGAGCACTTGCACCTCTTTTCTTTGATGGTCTTCAGTTTCTTCTGCTTCTTCTCTGTCATCTTGCTGGCCACCCTTTCCTTATTCTTCCTACGCTACCCACCTGAAACTCCAGGATTTGTTTCTTCAGAGTTAATTTGCGTAAGAAGTGCCACTGCAAAACGACCAGATCAAATAGGGACGGTGTTCCTACGATCATTTCCTTAAAACGAGATCCTCCTTTAACCAGATTAAACAGATCTCAGCTCTCTGGTGAAGACTCTTCAGAGAGGTGTCAGTGTTAAATCGTACAAAGTACCTTTTCTGGTGCATTTATATTAAGCAATCTGAGCAGCTCCATTAAAATTCGTTCTAGGAGGAAAGCAGGACAAACGTTTGAAAATTTGAAGCTCAGTAGATTACGTTTATTTTCCTTTCCTATGACAATTCTCTTATTGACAATCTTTTTAATAAAAAGCGACGATATTTATCAGCTTATGCTGATACAATTTTTCAAGAAGAGGAGAATTGATAACTGTATTAACAAAAAATCTGATCTTGAACATCTCAATGAATCCTTTAATTCTATCCTCGTCCTTTTCCGATAACCTACTTTAACTTAATGCAATTTCCTGATAACCTGAGCATCTGAACAGTCGAAGGATTAATTGTTATTTGAACTTCTTTGATTTTAGTCTCAAAATTGCGAAATATATCTTTGTGAAAAATTGACAACTCAACCGGAGAGTTAACACTTACTTCTTACATCAAGATTATTTAAGATGACCCAGGATATTTCAGATACTCAAAATATTTAAAATACTTCATGATACTTCAGATAATTTCAAGAAACTTGGTATATCGAGGTTCTTCGGGATATTTAACATACTTCAAGATACTCCACATACTTCCGGATGATTGTAGACACTACAGGATATTTCAAGGTTCATCAGGATACTCCAAAATATTTCAAGATTCTCTTAAATGATCTAGTATATTCCAAAGTACTTTGAGATATTTCACATACTTCAAGATATTTCACAAACTTCAAAAGCTTTCAAGATATTTCAGGATATTTCAATATATTTATAGGAACTTTTGGATATTTCGAATTCTCTCAGCTACTTCACAGACTCCAGAGAAATCAAGATACTTCAGGATATTCCAGAGTATTTCAAAGAGCTTCAGAATCTCTCAGAGTACTTCAAGATATTCCGAGGTACTTGATGATACTTCATTATATTTCGGAATACTTCAGGGTATTCTACGTACTTCAAAATACTCCACGAGTTTCGAAGTATTGCAGGACCCTTCAGTATATTTATAGATATTACAAGATACTTTGAGCTGTTCCAAGATACTCTAAGGTCCTATGGGATCTCGTGAAGTACTCTTGAATATTCCAAAGAACTTAAGGACGATCAAGAATATTTCAGGCTAATTAAATGTAATTAATGATATTCCAAGGTACTTCAGGATACTTCGAAATATATCAACATACTTCAGGGGATTTTATGATATTTAAGGTACTTTACAGTATTTCGATATAGCCCATGATATTTTGAAGTACAGTGGAACCTTGATAACTCGAACCTCTGTAAGTCGAATTCTTGACAACTCGAAGACATTTTTCGGACTCGGGATTTCAAGATATATGTAATAATTCTTCGATAACTCGAATTTTCGTAGTTTCAAGAAAACGAAGGGTGCTGTAAGAAATTTCAAGTTACTTCGAGATTTTTCAAGATATTTTTTAAGTTGCTTCGGGATCTTTTGAAATACTCTTAGATATTTCAAGGAACTTGGGGATAATCCAAAATATTTAAATCTATTCAGGTATAAATAATGAAATTCAAAGGTATTTCTGGATACTCCAAAATATTTCAACCTATTCCAGGGGACTTTTTCATACTTAAAAATACTTCGGAGTATTTCGGTATATCCCATGATATTTCAAAGTACTTCAAGATATTCTACACACGTCAACATACTTCGCATGCTTCAAATATTTCAAGAAACCGGAAGGATGCTTTAAGAAACTTCAAGGTACTTCAGAAGATGTCAATGTATTCCAGGATAATTCAAATACCTCTGGATATTCCACGATTTTCAAAATACTCCAGCATATAAAAAGATATCTAAGATATTTCAAGATACTTCAGAAAATTCCAAGGTACTTCAGGATATTTTAAGAAATTTCTAGGAACTCTTGAATATCCCACATACCTCACACTACTTTACTCACTCACAAAGAAATCGAAACACTCCAGGATATTCCAAAGAATTTCAAAGAAATTTGGAATGTTCCGAAGTACTTTAATATATTCCGAGATACTTGAGGATACCTCATTATATTTTGGGGAGTACTCTTAGATATTTCATGGAACTTCGAGATAATCGAAAATATTCGAAGACATTCAATTATAATAATAATATTCCAACGTACTTGAGGATACTTCAAAATATTTTAACATACTTCAGGGGACTCTATGATATTTAAAGATACTTTAGAGTATTTCGATATAGCCCATGATATTTCAAAGTATTTCAAGATATTACACATACGTCAACATACTTCAGAATATTTCAAGAAACCTAAGAGTGCTCTAAGATAATTAAATAGTAGTTCAGAGGATGCAAATGTATTCAGGATACTTCCCATACTTCAGGATATCCTGCGATTTACAAAATACTACAGCTTATAAAAAGATTCCTAAGATATTTCAAGATACTTTATGAAATTTCTAGGTACTTGAGGATTTTCAAGATATTTCTAGGAACTCCTGAATATCCCACATACCTTTAGGATATTCCAAAGTATTTCAAAAAACTTTGGAATCTTCCGAAGTACTTCAATTTATTCCAAGGTACTTGAGGATACCTCATTACATATTGTGATGCTCCCGTTTATTCTACAAACTTGAAAATACTTCACGTGCTTCAAAGTATTACAAGATCCTTCAGTATATTTCTAGATATTTCAAGACACATCGAGATTTTCGAAAATATTTCAAGGTGCTTTGGGATCCTTTGAAGTACTCTTAGATGATTCAAGTTACTTCGAGATAATTCAAAATATTTTAAGCCTTCATGTATAATAAATATTATTCCAACGTTTTTCAGGATACTTGAAAATATTTCAACATACTTCAGGGGACTTTAGGATGATTAAAGATACTTTACAGTATTTCGATATATGACATGATACTCCTAAGTACTTCAGGATATTCTGCTTACGTCAAAATACTTCAAAATATTTCAAGAAACCTAAGGGTGCTGTGAGAAATTTTAAGATACTTCAGAAGATGTCAATGTATTCCAGGATAATTCAGATACCTCTGGGTATTTCACGATTTTCAAAACACTTCAGCATATAAAAACATACCTAAGATATATCAAGATATTTCATCAAATTTTTGAGTACTTCAGGATATTTCTAGGAACTTTTGAATATCTCCTATACTTTCAGGTACTTCACACACTCCAAAAGAAATCAAGATACTCCAGGATATTTTGAAGTATGTCAAAGTACTTTGGGATCTCCCAAAGTACTTCATTATATTCCTAGGTACTTGAGGATACTTCCTTATATTTCGGAAGACTTCGTAATATTCTACACATTTCAAAATACTACACGTGCTTCAAAGTATGACAAGATCCTTCAGTATATTTCTAGATATTTCAAGATACTTCGACATTTTTCCAGATATTTTGAGGAGCTTTGTGATCTTTTATAGTACTATTAAATATTCCGAGGAACTTGGGGATAATCCAAAATATTTGAAGCTATTTAAGTATAATCAATGATATTCAAAGGTACTTTAGGATACCCCGCAACATTTTAACATACTTCAGGGTACTTCATGATATTTAAAGATACTTAGGAGTATTTCGATATGTCCCATGATATCCAAATTACTTCAAGATATTAAACATACGTCAACATACTTCAAAATATTTCAAGAAACCTAAGGGTGATGTAAGATATTTAAAGGTACTTCAGAAGATGCCAATGTATTCCATAAGGATACTTCCTATACTTCAGGATATTCTACATATTTCAAAATACTTCACGTGCTTCGAAGTATTACAAGATCCTTTAGTATATTTCTAGATATTTCAAGATACTTCGAGATTTTTCAAGATATTTTTTAAGGTGCTTTGGGATCTTTTGAAGTACTCTTAGATATTCCAAGGAACTTGGGAATAATCCAAAATGATATTTCAAATTACTTCAAGATATAGTACATACTTCAACATACTTCGAAATAATTCAGGATACCTAAGGGAGCTCTGACATATTCAAAGGTACTCCAGAAGATGTTTAAGTAACAGACAAATTCAATTTCAATCAACAAAATTAAATTGTAAAGAAGTACTTCATTTTCCAACTAAAATAGGATAAATTTGCAATTAACAATGCGAACAAGTTTCCTATCATAATTCAGAAGCATTTCTTCTTCGAAATACTTCTTCTGCTCTAAAGACTGCTGGAAATACTTTCCTTATTTAAACATAAGGAGGGGGGATTTTGAAATTCTGCCGAATTTCGAATTGGAAGGAACATTTTTTGAAATGCCCCTCATCTTTATCCGATTTTTAAAATTAGTTTTAAAAGTTCCCGTTCCATGTAAGAAATTCCTTGTTCCAAGTAAAATTGAACTTCCTCACTGAAACTTCCTGCCCTGAAAGAAACTAAAATTATTTTCTGAAATCACCTGTCCCAAGTCAGGTAAATGAGGAGAAGCAAATAAAACTTGATAAAAACATTTTTTTGGCGGAATGAATATAATAATTTTTCTGTAGTTTTGGGCTATCATCAATTCGATTATCAAATTTGAGTCCGCTTGAAAATGTCACAGAGCTACAAATTTGCAAAATATTTTTCTTATAATAGGGAAAATAAAAATTCTTCATCTCATGACGTATGGATATATTTACATATTTTGAGAATCAGAATAAAGGAACGTTCCATTCTCCAAATGGACTGATGAGATCTCTCTTTTATTCATAGGAAGATAGCGGTCATTCCTTGAATTTTTTCGGCAGAATTTCCATTGGCCTAGGTTAAGTTAAGAAAATTTCCGGTTTTTAAATTTGATTCCCTGTCATTCTCCGATTTTTCCCTGGTCATTTCCCGGTCAAGTCACTACCCTGGCAGTGTACGAGCTATTACTTTAAGTAAAAATATAACGAATAAAGCTCAAATTGCGATATATAATTCTGCGCTAGTACCAACTGTGCTGTACGAGAGCGAGAGTGGAAGAAATTTGCTGAAATGGTGTGGTCATGTTGAGAGAATGGTAGCTTACCCAGAGGCAGACCAAAGAAGGAATGGATAGAATGTGTGAATAGGACCGTTGAGAGGAGAAATATAAAGAGATGTAGAAACGCAAGAGCCTGTATGAAAAGCTGCATGTATGTGAAAGAAGAAAGAGATGTATACAAATGCCATGCCTCAAGCGAATGTTAGATTGAAATATTGAGATTCTTTACATTTTAATACCACTTTAAAATCCTTTTATATCCATTCCCTATTTTCCAGTAGTACAGCGAGACTGGAAC
>WSXT02149562.1:0-10305 GCA_011762715.2 Neuroterus valhalla
GATCAGCAGGTTTTCCCGACAGCCTGCTGCGCCTCTTTTTGATCCTCGTTGTTCGTAAATCTCACTCCATACAGGTCTAATTATCCGAACAATCCTGTCATTCAGGATAGATGTAAAGATCTTATACACCGTGTTCAAACAAGTTATTGGTATGTAGTTCTTTGGGTCAGAGAAGTCGCCTTTTTTCGGTAGGAGTACAGTTCGTCCTAACACCAGCCTTCTTCCACCAAAAGTTTTTAATACAATCTGGACCAGTAGCGGAGAAGTCCTTCGTGACCCTTAATACTTTCTTTACCTCCTCAGCAGTGATTGGTGGGCATCCCCTCTCGGATATTATGAGGTTGCACAGCTCCTTGAAACGTATGATGTTTTCAGTGCCTTCATTCAATGGATGTTTTACTTCGTAAATCACCCTCCAAAATGTCTCGACTTCTTCGGACTCTGGTAGGTTTTTGCCAGAAACCTCCTTGCGTCAGATAGTCATCAGCTTTGACACTTTTTAATGTGTGATGATGGATCCTCATTTCATGAGCGAAGTTTCGGTCCCTTACCGTTAAAGGCTTGCCAGATTTTATGTAGTTGATCACACACTGCATACCTTCACTGGTTAGTAACCTGAAAGACATACCCGTGTGCCAAAAATATGCCTTGGCACTTGCGGGATGGATGCAACCTTGATTAAACCTTTTCTGGGAAAATAAAATTTTGTAATATTTATTAGCATGTCCATCGATAGTTTCGACTGAATTTGAATTCGCCCGTGCTTTTCGGTGCATGCGCAGTAGGAAGCCGTAAGCACCCCCACTGGGCCGGATGCAGTCATTAATCCGTCATTTGCGCAACGTTGTGATACTATGACATGACTGTATCGGTTATTTTTTCAATTCCTCGTATATTCCAGTCTGTATCGAATAGAATTAAATGGAATTAGTTAAAATTAGTGCAGGGACGAATTCATATCGGAGTGTTAAGTATATTCAGCGTACAAAGAGGACTAGAAGAGTGAATCCTGGAGTTTGAACACGCTTCTTATTTCCTGGAGTGCGATTATACCTTGAAAGATTTCGGAAAACCTGATAAAAAAAGAGAACGAGTATATGTAAAATCGAATCGCGATACAGTCGTGTGCGTGAAATGTGCAGACAATAGGAATTGATTAATTTTTAGGTTAGGGCCAATCTTCTTTTTCTTCTTTCAGATCAGCTAATTATGGTTGATCTACGTTGACAGCATACTTGCTTGAGCAGCTTTGTATACTAGTGTTCGGTTAGGGCCAATGCAATGCTCTTTCGAGCACGCATGAGCAGCCTATCTACATAGGTATTTGAAACGGGATAATGTAAAGGCCCGAAAAGAGCATTACCTATTAAAGAGGCCCCTCGTGCTGCCCGGATTAAAATTTCCTCACAGGTGGCGCGCGTTTATCTACTGCTAGCGAAATACTAATAAATTAACTATTCTTATAGAGAATCATGATTTTATTTTAAACAATATACATTATTTTTCTGGGTTCGAAATACAAAACATTTCTTCAAAATTGCATATTGTTACTTCCAGCAATAGGACGAGGTTTAGCTGGCGATTAATTTCTACCATGATTGAACCGAAGTAGACGTTGAGTGAAAAAATCCGAAATACGCTGTCGTTTACTAAGTTTTTTCAGCTTATTACCATCTTCAATGCAAGCCTGGCATCTATAGCCATCTTCAAACTGTAAACTCAATTCTGTAAGAGAAAAAGGAAGGTTAATAAATTTCTAAAAGTAGATACGAAAAAAACGTTTAAACAAACAATATTTGAAACTTTTCTTTAACTGTCAGGAAGCGCAAAATTTGAATTTTGGTACCCATATCCTCCATAAAAAGTTGTAGCATTTTCTAATATTCTGGTGAGAAATAAATTCTTTATTAAATAGAAGTATTTTTCAAAACAAGTATTCACTTCTAAATCCGAAAAGAAGAATTTTCAATTTAAAGAGACCAATTTTTGGGAAAGAGTTGAATTTTCAACCTTGAAATTTTTAATTCTTCATAATAAAGTTATATTGCGTAAAGAAACATAAATCCTTGGCCAAAAAAATATACTTCTCCTACAATGAAGATGAATTCTCAAACCAATAATTCAATTTTCTTCCTACAAAGACAAATTTTCTAGCAAATAGTTCAATTTTCAGAATAGCAAAAATAATTTAAACCGAAGTTATATTTACAACCAAATAGATGATTTCCCAGAGCAAGCAGACCAAATTTTTAGAAGAGAGTTCAAATTTCAACTTCATAAGTTAAAATTTTCAACAAGAAAGTTATTTTCAATCGATAAAAATTGATACCAAGAAAAAAAGATGAATTGGTTGCACATAAAGATAAATTTTCCACACGAAAAATATTTTTTAATGAAAAAGTTTAAATTTCAACCTTATATGAATTTTCAAAAATGAGGTTATTTTCAATCAAGAGCAATCATTTTTGAACGAATTTAGTTGACTATGTTGACCCAAAATATGAGTTTCCAACAAGAAGAAACAATTCTTAACAGGATAATTCAATTGTTAAACCAAGTAGACAAATTTTATGCATAACAATCGCATTCTCAGACTAAGTATATGAACTTCCAATAAGAAAAGTTGTTTTTAACACAAAAAGGTGAAGTTTTAATTCAATTTATTCTACCGTTATATGAATTTCCAATATTCTTTTTTTTCGATTTTCTATCAAATAGTTGGACTTTTAGTTATAAAAACAAATTTCAACCAAACAGATGCAATCGCATCAAAAGAGTCGAATTTCCGAGCAACAAGTCCAAATTTAAAAAAAAAAGTTCAATTTTTAACCAGAAATATTTGAATTTTCAACGAAAAAATGGTTTTTAACTCAGGAACAAGACAAGATGAACTTTGGGTAGTTAAATTTTCTACCAACAGTTGCATTTTTTCGAAGCAGAAGATTTTAAACTAAACAGTTGCATTCACAACAAAATTGTTAAAGTTTAAACAAAGAAATCAAAATTTTTAGAAAATAGTTTTATTTTAAATCGAGGAAAATGAATTTTCAATGAAAAAGATGACTTTGTTACTCATAAAGATGAATTTTCAACAAGAAAAGAAATTTCCAACAAAAAAGTCAAATACGTGATACTTGAATTTTCAAATCGAATAGACGAATTTTTGAACGTTGGATTTCTGACTCAAAAAATTTGAATTTCCAACAATAAAGTTAAGATCAACCGAGGGAGATGAATTTTTCAGCAAAAAAATAAATAAATATTTTTCTGCCTAAAGAGATGAATTGAAGAAAAAAATTATCAAACAGCTGCAGAAACAACTGAATAATAGAACTTCCAAGCAAAGAGACAGAGTTTTTACCAAATTCATTAAATTTTCATTCAACTCGTTCAATTCTTTGAAAAAAAGGAAAACTTAGCCAAATAGAGTTGCATTTTCAACATGAAAAATGAGATTCTAAAAAAAAAATTTTTCAACTAAGAAGGATGAAGTGACAATCAAGAAAGGTCATTTTTCTACCATAAAAGATAAATATTTATAGCAGGAAAAACGAGTTTTTAACAGAAGAGTTGAGTTTAACGACGAAAGAGTTGAGTTCTGCACATAAAAAGTAAACAGCTGACTTCTGATGTTGAAAAAGTTAAATTTTCAACAACTATTCCTCAAGCATAGTAGATAAAAGTCATGATTTTGAATAATGTATCCAAATATAATCACAATTTACGATAATTATACATATTTATAATTTTATTTGCAAATAATAATTTTAAAAACGCTGTTCACCTCTTGAAAAAATGATTCCGTACCAAAATAAGGAAGAAATATTTTAAATTTTTTATTTTATATTTAACGCTAACGATTTAAAGAAGTGTTTTTCTTTCCTTAAAAAATAGTTTTTGAACGCCAAGACTTCTTAAAAATGCATAGGAAGTGTTTCTGGATAATATCTGGATATTTTTATTGCAAAAAACAAAAAAGTAAATGAAATTAAACATTTTGTCAGACTAGATGACGAAAACTCCAATCCAATCATTACCTAAAAAATCAGTTCTAAAATTGGAAAGATATCGAATTTACAGTCAACAAAACAATTATCATTTAAATTATAAAAAATTCAATCAATTATAACATCTGAGGAAGAAATTTGAATTTTGGGTAAACAATCGAAATTTCAGGCCATCAAAATAATATTCCTAATAAAAAATTGTTATCATATTATACTTACGAAAAAAACTGAGCATAATCACGACGATAAGGCCAAAAAAGAGCTTCATTTTTTCAGCAAGACGAAACTAATTCTTCCTGAATTCGTTTTTCAGGGATCTGCTTACTAATTTATACACAGATTCAAGTTCTTATCTCATCATTCGTCAGTAAATATTATGGAGCGAGAGAAGATTATTGCGTCGAAAAATAAAAATTTTTCAAAATTCTTAACTTATTTGCTTCGATCAAATACGGAAGAATGGCATCAGTGCGCTGATGCGAGAGAGAAAAAAATGATTTCAAGGAAACATACAAAGATAAAGAACTGAGCCTAATTGAAATTTTCATACATAAGTCGCAAAACAGACGGATTTTCAAAAAGCAGTTAAATTTTTACATGGAAAGTATGTTGAATCAAATAGTTGACATTTTGGAGGCAAAACAGCAAATTTAAAAAAAAAGGCGGATGTCTAACGAAATAGTTGGATTTTTAACAAAATACTTAAATTTTGAGAAATTCAATTTTCATGCAAGGAAAAAGAAGTTGAATTTTTATTTAAAAGTTTGGAATTTCAACCAAATTTTTGAATTATCAGGCCAAGACGGTTCTTCTATCAGAATGATGGGATTTACAATCCAAGAATACGTATGATCAACACAGCAGTTCAAATTTTAAACGAAAAATATTGCTTTCTGACAAAATTGTTATTTGAATTTCTCACCTCGAGAATATTAAATTTCACCCAAGAATATTAATTTCTTACCAGCAAAGATGAATTTTCAACCAATGAGGTTAATTTCAAGTCAAAAGAGGAATCTTTCTTTCGAAAAGAGCAAATGTTCAGCAAAACAGTTGAATTTCCAAGCAGTTGATTTTTTTAACAAAAAAAATTGTTTATTAACAGAATGAGTGAAACTTCCACAAAAAATTTGGAATTTCTAACCAGCCAAGAACAATTATTTATAACCAAGAAAGATGCATATTCAACCGAAAAGATCATTTTTGAAAAAGGGGAAAAAGATAGCTTTTCAACAAATAGGTTTGAATCACCAAAGGAGATTTGAATTTCCCAACTCAACAAAAACCATTTTCACCCAAGTATATCAATTTTTTACCAGCAAAGATGAATTTTCAACTAATAAGGTTAATTTCAAGTCAAAAGAGGAATCTTTCTATCGAAAGGAGCAAATAGTCATGAAAACAGTTTAGTTTCAAGCTATTGAATTATTTAACAAAAAAATTGTTTAATAACAGAAAACGTGAAATTTCTACGAAATATTTGGAATCTCTAACCCATAAATATAAACTTTCAGCCAACAACAATGATTTGCACCCAAGAAAGATGAATATTCAACCGAATAGATAATTTTTAGATAAGGGCAAAAAAATAGCTTTTCAACAAAAAAAGTTTGAATCTTCACGGAATATTTGAATTTCCCCAACTGAAAATATTATTTTTAATCGAGAGTTGAATATTTGACCAAATAGTTCAACTTTGATGCGAAGAGGGAAAATTTCCTTTTCAAAAAGTCGAATGTTCTACAAAAACAGGAAAATTTTCAAGCAGTTGAATTTTCAAAGAGGAAAGATTGCTTTTTAACAAAATAGTTTAATTTTCCAAGGAAGATTTGAGTCCCTCAATCGAGAATATTAGTTTTCACCCAAGAATATTAATTTCCAACCAATAAAGATGATTATCCAACCAATAAGTTTAATTTTCATGCAAGAATGGCAAATTTTCTTTTCAAAATGGTGAACGTCCAACAAAACAGTTAAATTTCCAAGCAGTTGGATTTTCGAAGAAGAAAAATTGCTCTTTAACAAAATAGTTGAAATTTCCGAAAAAAATTCAAATTTTTCAACCTGACAATATAAATTTTCAGCCAAGAATATTAATTTCTAACCAAAAAAGATGAATATTCAACCAAGTTCGATTTTTATGCCAAAAGAGCGAATTTCCTTTCGAAAAGGGCAAATGTTCAACAAAATAGTTAAATATTCAACAAAAAAATTATATTCCTACTAGACCAGTTGGACTCTGTAGCAAAAAAATAATGAATTATTTGATAAATAGTTTAATTCCTAGCCTACAAACAATTTGTTTCAACAAATGTTAAAAAATTCAAGCAGAAGAGTAACAGAAACAGTCAAATTGTTGAAAAATAGTTCAATCTTCAAGCCAAAAGGACGAACTATCATTCAAAAAAGGCTTATGTTCGACAAGACAGTAAAATTAAGGAAAAAAAATTTTTTCGTTAAAGTAATTGAATTTCCAGCTAAAATGACGCTAAAATTATCTTCAACAACAAAAAAATGTTTTATTTTTATATTTAACTATTTAAGAATGATTTTCCAAACGGAAATTAAATTATATGTGCCCAGTTAACAAAATTGATTTCTATCCAAACAAGAGAACAAATTTTCAACGAAGTAATTGAAGTTTCAATAAAGAAGCTGAATCTTTGATCAAAAAAAGTTTCTTTCTCTACAAAAAAAGATATTTAAATCGAGAGTATATTATAATTCAGAAGAAAAAAACAGTCTAATTGCATGAAAAAAAAAATTCTCAGCATCGAAATCTGATGGATAATATTTCCAAAAAAAAAAATGGAAACCCATAATAAAAACAATAAAATTTAACGAAAAATACCAAGATTTAATAAAATAGTTTAATTCTGAACTATATCAAAATAATTTTTAACGAAACTGTTGCATTTTCAACACAATAAAAAAGAGTAAATTTCAACTGAATAGATCAGTTTTCAACTGGAAATTAACAATTTACCACTCGAATTGTGTTATAACATGAACATTCAGCAAAGTTATTAAAATTTCAACCAAGTAGTTGAATTTTCAGTAAATAAGAATAATTTCCTACTGAAAAAGACGAACATGCAACAAAATACAGCAATTCTAAACCAAATTTTTAGATTTTGAACTAAAAACGATTGATTCTGAATCAATATTGGAATAATTGAATTCCTTGTAATAAAAAATTATTATTAAACAAAATAACGAATGTACGACAAAACAGTTATATTTTGAACTAGCGATGAATTTTTAACCCAAATGAACTCTTCAATCAATAAAATGAATACTTAGTGAAAAATTGAAGTGGTCAATTTTCGATTAGAAAGATCAATCTCCAACCAAGTGGTTGAATTTTAAACAAAAAAAGATGGATTCTCAGTGCAAGATCTGATTGTTGAATTCTTAACTAGAAACGATCAATTTTCAGTCAGTTGAATTTTTAAACATAAAAAATACCTATTGCCAAAATAGAAAGTATCAACTTTTAGCCAATAATATTAATTTTCAATCAAGAAAGATGTGTATTCAACAAAATATAGATCGATTTTTGAATCAAAAGGGCAAAAAGATTGATTTTCAGAAAAAAAAATTTACTTCCCAAGAAAAAAGAAGAACTTATCAACTTGACAATGTACACTTTCAGCCAAGAATATTAATTTTGAACCAAGAAAAGTAAATATTCAACCAAATAGTTCGATTTCTAACATTTTCTTCCAAAAAGGGCAAACGTTCAACAAAACAGTTGGAATTTCAAGCAGTTGAATTCAAAGGAAATATTTTAATTCCTCAAACCATAAATATAAACCATTAATATTATTTCAATCATATAATATATTGAATACATAATAATAATAATATTAATTTTAACCCAGAAAGATAAGTATTCAATCTTTGAGTCAAAAGGGAAAACAGATTTCTTTTCTACGGAAAAAATTTAGATTCCCACGAAATAGTTCATTTTTGAACCCGAAAATATGCATTTTCAGCCAAGAATATCAATTTCAACTAAGAAAAATGAATATTCAACCAAATAGTACCATTTTTATGCCAAAAGGGCAAATTTTCTTTTGAGAAGGGCGGATACTCAACAAAAAGTTGAATTTTTAGGCTGTTAGATTTTCATACAGTTCGATTTTCAAACAAAAAATATTGCTTTTTAACAAAATCGTTGAAATTTTGAAGAAAGATCTGTATTGCCCAACCGGAAAATATAAATTTCTAGCCAAGAATATCAATTTTCAACCAAGAAAAATGAATATTTAACCAGCTAGCATGATTTCCAAGTCAGAAGAAAAATTTTCTTTCGAAAAGGGCAAATGCTTAACAAAAAAGTTAAGTTTACAACAGAAAAATTGAATTCCTAATGGAGCAGTTGGATTTTCGAGCAGAAAAAAATTTTTTTTTTTTAAATAGATAAACATTTCCAGCCTGCAAACAGTTTTTTCTCAACGTTTGTTCGTAAATTTGAACGGAAGAGAAACAGAAACAGTCAAATTGTTGAACAAATCGTTTCAATTCATTAGGGAATGTCCAGCTTTATAACGGTATCAGATCACAAACTATAAAAAATAATAAATTTATTTTATTGTAAGTTAAATTATTTTGTTTCCATGTCGTTTTAAACTTATCATTTGATATTGTATTTCACAAATCTAAATTCAAAACCTCTCCTAGAAAATTCACAACTTTGAATCTAAATTAGGCACACTAAAAAAATAAACTGCGAATCGAAGCATCTAAAGTAGAACGCTTTTGGATTTTTGACACTCAAAATTTAAGATTTAACATTTTCAATTCCGAGATTTTTTATCAAAAATATTTATTTCAATCGCCATGAAAACATCTTCATAAATTTCCAAAGTTGAGAATTTACAACATTTAAAATATCAGACAATTGCGTTATTATTTTTCATACTAATAATTCCACGCATATTGGTTATTAACATTAAATAAAAAAACATAGATATCACTCATATTTTACTCAATTTTGTTTGCATGTTTTTATTTTTCCAACAGAATCGTTTGTATAACCTTATCTTATAGCGCGAATGTCGCAATGCTAATGTAATCGTCTAACTAACAAACAATTTCGAGGTCTTCCTTCTTTCTGAAAACCATTTAGCTTTGGATTTTCATTTCTAGACTAAAGTTATACTATTTATGATATTTGAAATTTGTAATTTGTAATATTTTACAATTCACAACTGAACAATTTGCAATTGCAAATTTATAGAATTGAAGAAGCAATAAAAGATCTGATAATATAGTTTCAAAAATTTATGTATCAGGGAACAACGCAATCAATCAATTGCTGGATCACGGGATCAGGGAATTATACATTACTGAATAAGTCAACTGGGATTATGGAATTAGAATTTAAAATAATTTAACGTCTAATCTAGTAATTTTACTATATGCAATATGGTAGACTTTTTGACCAAAAAAGAATAATTCTGAACCAAAAAAAATTAAACTTCATCAAATACATGAATTTTCAACAACATTGTTAAATTTCTAAGCCAAAAAAAAATTAATTATCTGCAAGAGAATTGAATTTTCAACCCGAAGATATGACGCTTCAACGAGAAACTTAATTTCCTAACAAATAGTTTATTTTCCAATCAAAGTGATAAGTTTAACATTCAACTAAATAGTTAAACTTCCAATAACAAAAGATAAATTTTTCTTATTTCCCTATTCCCTTTTTCCCTTCTTATTTCCTTCTTTATTCCTATTTACCTATTCATCACCTCCCATACCTTTCCCTCCTCATCTTGCTTTCTCTACCTCCTCTATATACCTTTCTTTCTCCTCTTGTCTTTTCTTTTTCAACTTTTCCTCATACTCTCGTTTTCTTTTACAGTCCTCCCTTTTGTCAATCTGCCCTTTCCTTCATTCTCTTACACTCCCCTTCATTTTCACTTTACATTCCTCATCTTACCATCCCTCCCTTACTGTTTTTTCCCTCCTCTTGGCCTTCCTAACCATCCTTGTCCCCTCTCATATCAGGTTCACAAGTATCCAATCCTCTTGATCTATTTCTTTGTGATTAGATTTCCTCATAAACCCCTCCTCCTCTTCATCCCATACCTCTCCTCGCTGGTCCCTTGTCCAGTCATTCTGGTCACCCCCAATGAATATCAACCCCTCTCCTTTTTCCTCCATCCATCTCCTAATAACTTCTCATTCCTCGCCTTCCCCACTTCTTCTGTACACGGAAAAAATAAGTCCTGGAAAAATTACTAGATTAGTGCTAGACTTTTGGACAGGCCATCATTTTCAGACA
>WSXT02149573.1:0-10304 GCA_011762715.2 Neuroterus valhalla
AGATGGAAACACGATGACGAACCGGCGAGACAATCGACGTTCTTTATAGATGGATCAGCTTAATAATGACCTGCTTCGTTATTATGATGCCAGTAATGTCCCTTACTGCAGAGGTTACATGGCGCACCAACACACTCTGTGGAGCCAGAACCACCCAGAGCTCTCGCACCTTCCGCAGCAAGTGTTGAGGAACCGTATCGTGAACCTTCCGCGAACAAGAGATATACGTGGAACGCTTCCTCAACAGCTGCAAGAACAAGCCGCAGATGAAAATCAGGAAGCGACAACCCATTTTTTCGTCCAGGAAAACCAGCTGGCATTTCCATATCCGACCTGTGCGGAATACCAGAAATGGCGTTTGGTGTATACTAACTTCGGGCCCCCGGTTTACAAGCTCAAACCTCGTGTACCTTATCGATGCTGTTTCATGTAGCTAGATCTTGGAATATCAGGAATTAAGTTAGGCTTGGAGATAAAGAAAAGGTTGAGCACGGCCGGCCTTAGGCCGGTGCGAGCAGTGCTGTCGCACAGGGCGCCACGGTGTTGGGGGCGCCATTTTCTGGGTTGCATAAAAAAAATTTTTTTTTTCGTTTCCTATCTTCTGCAATAAGTAGCAGAAAGTGTAGAACTGTAACAATTATTTAGGTTAGTCAATATAGTGACTGAATCATTTCGATTTGCCTTTATCAATAAAATATCAAATTCAAACTTTGCGGTCCATAACGTCGGTTCGCGTATTTTCCACCACAAGCGCTGCTGTTCTTTTGCGTACGTTGTGTGTAATAATAAACGCCATACTGTAATCCTTTCGTGTCTCAAACTGAAATTATCTATTGTCTGTCATTGGCAGTTAAAAATCTTCCTTCCAATCAACGTTCATCGCATTCAGAAAAGTATCCGAAATATAGTTTCCATATACACTCTATATTTCTAAAATCAAACAATATTTTTGGACGAAAAATGTGTGGTTTTTGAAACACATTAGTAATAGATTTTAAATATGTGTCTTGGTGTGGTTCTTAGAGGAGAATCACGGGTACCTGTTCGGACTGCTAGAAAAGGTCTTTTTTCTGCGTGTCCTGTCAAGTTTTTTTCCGGTGCGATTAAGTTGATTTTTTCATATTACAATACATGTTGTGATCAATCGTTTTCCAGTATTAGGATAAATCTTGGCAAAAAATGTAATAAAAATTTTGTCGAGAAAAAAATAGACTCATCTTATTCATTTTCATTTGAAAATTGCATTTTCTATCCATCCTAGATTCAATTGTCATCCTGTAGAAGGAAAAGAAGAATGTTCGATTACGAAAGTCAAGATGATGCAGATGCTACACCGGGAAATCGATTTCGAAGAGATTTTCCTCAGGTTTTGGCTGATACTGCTTTAACTCCTGTTAATGAACGATTTCAGGAGCTGAAAAGTACCGAAAAACTTGGGAATTTTTATACTAATTCTCTTCCCTACCACAAACACAGAACTGTGAAGATTCAGACGAAAAAGATTCTTATTTGTTACCAAAATGTCGAGATTTAGGTGTCACTCTTACGACTGAAAAAGACTCGGACATTATCGGGAGGGAACTGCATGAAGAATTAAGACAATTCCGCACCATTAACCCTGATACAATCATACGTCCAGTAGAAGTTTTGAAATTCATTGTAGAAAACAAGATGATTGACATCATCCCTAATATTTGGGTTTCTCTCCGAATCATGCTGACTTCGTCCGTGACTGTTGCTAGTGGAGAACGAAGTTTTTCAAAACTAGAACTGATCAAGACGTACTTGAGATCCACGATGTCTACTACAAAACTGAATTATTTGGCGTTGCTGTCGATCGAGAACGTAATTGGAACTCAGCTGGCTTTCGCCAAAACCATCTAGCAATTTGCGAAGGCCAAAGCACGCAAAATTAATTTCACTTGATGTAGCCTATATAATTTCACATCGTACCTTAATAAAAATGTATTTTTCCGAGAAATTTCAGCGAACAGTTTTAAAGCAGGTTCTCAACTTGTGAAAAAGTGTATTTTTTTCAAGAGTTTTTTTTTTTAAAGGAATAAAGATAACATGCTGAAAATTTTTTCTGGATATGAACATCCATTTATTTCAAGAATGCAATTTTTAAAATTGACTGTGTTAGGTATCTACTCTGCGTGGTGCTGGATTCGAGAGAACAGGAAAGTAAAAGCGGTAGGCATACGATTATAGGTTCTGTTTATTATGCTGTACACACGACCGCTCGTGGGGTCTGACTGACGTCCCGCTCTACATTATTCGGCTCCCAGCCGCACACCCATACACTCGCTATGTGTACTCACACGTACGAGCGCTCGCTCTCCCCGCCTTGCGTCTTACAGCGCTAGCACGGTAGTGTGCATACACTACAATTCCCCCCTCTTGTTTTAAATATGTTGCCTACGGGCGATGCACTCGGAACGTCGCAGGGGCTTCACGATTTGATCTGTATGTCGCTTCGCTACAATGCCAGACTCGGTCTGGACTTGGTAAGTCGACGGTGACAATTTTTTCGAGATCGCGCCTTTTATTCGCTTCCCGCCTAACTTCCCATAATTGTCTATCAAGACCGAGTCGCCTTCTTGTAAATCAACCTTACGCGAGCGAGGTCGGCTTGCGATTTGCGCGTTCTGTTTCTCTTTAACTTTGACCCGTAGATTGGGACGTAGCAAGTCGAATCGTGTTCGAATTTCGCGCCCGTACAATAATTGCGCCGGTGATTTCCCGGTCGTGCTGTGTGGAGCACTACGATAATCAAATAGAAATTGGTAGACCGCTGCGTCTACCTTCTTCCCCCCTTTCATAATTTTTGTCACCTTGTCCTTGAACGTTTCTACAAAATTTTTCGCGGCCCCGGTTGTCGCGGGGTGATATGGTGGCGAAAAACTGTGTTTCACTCCGTTTTTTTTTGTAGGAGCTCGCGAAACTCGGCTCTTGCCAGCTGTCTGCCATTATCCGAGACTAAATGCTCGCACAGTCCGTGTCTCGCGAATAACATTTCGAATACCTGGACTAATTTACACGCTCTGGTATCGTGCCTAAAATTAATGACCTCTGGCCACTTTGAGAAAGAGTCCACCACTACTAAATACATGTCTCCCTGGAAAGGGCCCAAAAAATCACAATGAACCCTCTGCCACGCTCTTTCTGGCCATGGCCATGGTGTAAGTGGTGCGTGAGGCGGTGATTTTCGATTCACTGCGCATGTATCGCAAAAATTAGCTATATCTTCGATGTCCGCATCGATACCTGGCCACCACACGTACGAGCGTGCCATTGCTTTCATCTTAACGATGCCCAAGTGAGACAAGTGAAGGTCGTTCAGGATCTTATCGCGTAAACTTTCCGGGATTACCATTCGGTAACCCCAGAACAGGCAATTTCCTTCGATTGACAACTCATTTTGCTTTGCAAAAAATTTCTTTTCGATCTCTGAGAGGTCTTTACTGTCTCTGGGCCAGCCGAAAATGCAAAATTTCATTATGCGCGATAGTACTGCGTCTCCTTTCGTTTCTATTACCACCGTCTCGTAATCGACTACTTTTGCTTCGTCTATTATAAAGTGAAGTTGCGAATACGTATTCCCGAATACTTCGGTTGTGTCCTCAATTGGAAGTCTCGACAACGCGTCGCAATTAGCGTTTTCGTTCGATTTTATCCATTCGATCTCGTATTCGAATCCTGACAAAAAATCGCCCACCGCTGCAGTCTTGAAGCTGCCGTCTGTGGAATGCCTTTTTTCGTACTGAAAATAAATTCTAGCGGTTTGTGATCTGTGCGCAGAATTACTTTTCGACCGAATACAAAACTGTAAAATTTTTTAAACCCGAATACAATTGCCGCCGCTTCTTTGTCATTAATCGCACGGTTCAATTCTTTGTCTGGAATTTTTTTCGAAGCAAACGCGATTGACTTCTCCGAGCCATCTTTGTATCTGTGCGATAAAATCGCTGCTAAACCATAGTGCGACGCGTCGCAGGCCAATATTAATTCCTCTTCGGGATCGTAGTGAGCTAACACCTTTTCCGAAATCATCTCGTTTTTACCCACCAAAAAGCATCTTCACATTCCTTGCTCCATTCCCATTTTTCTTTCCGTGCGCAATCGAATAAAGCTTTCAGCTTGGCTGATTTGTTCTTCAGGAATCTTTCGTAGAAGTTAATTAGTCCAAGAAATGATTTGAGCTGTTTGGTGTTTTCGGGGTGCGGTGCCTCATACATTGCTACGACCTTGGACTTTGCTTTATGCAGGACGTCCTTGTCTATCACGAATCCTAACACTTCTATACGGTCTTTCATAAATTCACATTTGTCTCTATTTAAACGCATTCCGCGATCCAACAGCCGTTGACATACTGTTTGTAAATTATTTACATGTTCGTCATTTGTTTTTCCCGTTACATAGATGTTGTCCATATAATTTATAAACATTCTGACATTATGTGCGTGAATTCGCTTGGAGCAATGCTAATGCCTTCCGACAACCGCGTGTATTGATAAAGCCCCTTATGAGTAGTTATTGTTAAATACTTTTGCGACTCGTCCTCTACTTCGCACTGCATATACGCGTGCGGCAAATCCAACTGCGAAAACTTTTTTCCGTGTTGCATTACTGCAAAAATATCATCAATCTTTGGTAGTGGGCGTTTTGTAATTTGCAAGTGTGGATTTGAGGTTAGTTTGAAATCCCCGCAAATTCTTATTTTCCCGTTTGACTTTTGAATAGGGACTATAGGCGTTGCCCATTCGCTCGATTCTACTTTTTTTAAATTACCTAGTTTAACTAACCGTTCGAGTTCTTGTTCGGTTTTTGGACGTAACGCGTACGGCATGTGCCTTGCTCCAAGTGCTACCGGCTTTACGTTCGGTTTGATATGTATTTTCACTTTGCGCTTATTGTACACGCCGGGCGTGTCGCTAAACAACTTCTCGAACTCTTTTAACATTGACTCGCGCACTCCCTCGGCTTGCATGTTATATATACCCATTTTACCCTTAGCCACGATGTCTGAGTGCAGTAAACGTTCTGAAGGCTAAAGCCCGAATATTGAGAGCCACTGCCTCCCTATCAGTGGAATTTTATCACCTTTCAACACTAAGCAACTCAAAACTTTTGTTCTGTTATTAAAAGTAACCGTTAAGTTTTTCAATTGACCTCGCGATTCCATGGTTTTATTTTCGTATGATATTAATTTTGTTTTTGAACTAGTCACTTTCAAACTACCGAATGTTTTGTTTACGAAACCTTCAGACATCACGCTAAAATAAGTTCCCGAATCGAATTCCATCGCAACTATTTTTCCGTTAATTTTCACCTCGAAAAATATCGGAGCCGCGCGCGTCGCATCGCTGTCGCTTGTACTTACTGCTGAGTTGATGTTGTGGAAGTCAATGAAGTTGCTGCTACGCGATGGGCTGCTCCCGCTGCCCTGGTCGCTGATCTCCTCCTCCGACTCGCTGCTGTTCTCCTCCAGAAATTTGTTCGACAGTTTTATCTTTCTGATACAGGCTCGTTCGAGGTGTCCCTTTCTGTGGCAGAAGTCGCATTTTCTTTCGCGATATTTACACTCGTTTGTCTTGTGCCCTGCTTTTCCACAACAGTAGCATTTAACTTCCGAAGAACTCTGCTTTTTTCGATTTTTATCTTGTCTTTTTCGACCTAGAGCGAAACTCTCTTGTTTATGGCTTCTACTCACTAGCGTTTGGGCTGCTCCGACGGAATTTTGTGTCGCCTCTTCTCTCGCTAATGCTTCCTCGAGTGCTTGATCAAATGTAATTTCTTTGCTTTCAAAAAATTCGAATCTCGTTGCTTCGTCTCGAATGCCCGTCGCAAACTGGTCTCGCATGGCCTTTCCCCAGTGGGTTCCGAAGTTGCAATCGATAGCTAATTTTTTCAGTCTTGTGGCGAATTCCGCTATGGACTCACTCGATTCTTGCTTAGCACGGTTAAATTTACAACGCTCCATCAGCTCTGATTTCTTAGGTTTTAGTCGATCGTTGAGGAGTTTCACTATTTCGTCGTACGATTTCCCGGACGGCTTGGTGGGTGCACATAACGTTTTGACGAGCTTGTATGTTGCTGCATCCAGGTGCGTGAGCAGTTCGGCTCTTTTTAACTCTGCATCTATAATTTTCTTCGCGCTGAAATAAAACTCCAGTTGCTCTTCTTTGTCTTTATCCTTGCCTAACTCTACCCGTACCACTTTAACGAGCTGTTCTCTCAAGCTGTCTCTCGGGTCCGATTCGTTTACTTCTATTCCTTGCTTTTTTAACTGCTCTACGATCTCTGCTTTACGCAGGTGATAAGCTTCGTTTACCGTCAGTTGTGTTGACGTGGTTTGTTGCTCCGTAGAATCTTCGTTATTTAACTCGTCGTCATCCATCGACTGATCCCGTTTGAGCACTCACCCTAAACTTTGTCTATTTGTAATCTTAAATTACCGCTCACTCGACACTCTTCGTGGCTATATTAGATTGAACCCTACACGATAGCGTACGTTCCACGTGTCCTCGAAACCCGAACTCGTCGTTCGCGAATTCCCTTACACGTTGCTCGTAATTAGTCCTGCCCACGCTATCAACGCTCGTCACGTGAAGCCTGCCTCGAAACCTGCTGTTCGTCCTCGTCGCCAGTTGTTAGGTATCTACTCTGCGTGGTGCGGGATTCGAGAGAACAGGAAAGTAAAAACGATAGGCATACGATTATAGGTTCTGTTTATTATGCTGTACACACGACCGCCCGTGGGGTCTGACTGACGTCCCGCTCTACATTATTCGGCTCCCAGCCGCACACCCATACACTCGCTATGTGTACTCACACGTACGAGCGCTCGCTCTCCCCGCCTTGCGTCTTACAGCGCTAGCACGGTAGTGTGCATACACTACAGACTGAATGAAAAA
Organism: Neuroterus valhalla; assembly: GCA_011762715.2. Lineage (NCBI taxonomy): Eukaryota > Metazoa > Arthropoda > Insecta > Hymenoptera > Cynipidae > Neuroterus > Neuroterus valhalla. The sequence continues at coordinate 6,918 of WSXT02149573.1, forward strand.
GGGGAGAGGTGTCTCGCTACCGGAAGTGATTCCGTCGAAAACCGTGATCCGAAACAAAAAAAATCGAACACATTATTAATTTGTACAGTAATATCTATTGAATGAACTAGAATTATGAAAAAAGCTCAAAATTAAAGAAGTTATGAGGTTTTGAAAAAAAATTACGATTTTTGCACCTTTCTTTCTCCACGTATTATTTTTTCATTTGAACAATTTTCAATATGTTTGGCTGATCCTAGTTCATTTGCTAACAAAAACCCTGAGGAACATTTAGAAAAATTTTGGTTACGAGTGGTTCATTACAGCGTCTTCAATCACTTCTGGTAACAGGAAAACCTCCCCACCGACATGCCGCCATTTATGAACTCCCGTTCCCCCCCTTCGTCATTCAGTCAATTGTATTCTTGGAAGAAATTTATATTCATATCCAGAAAAAACTTTCAGCTTTTTATTTCCAATACTTTTCTAAAAAAAATCCCTAAAAAAAGTAAATTTTTTCGGGTCCAGAAGGTGAGAACCTGCCTTGAATATTAAAAAACAATGTGTAATTCGACAATGAAAAATTATTCTAAAATAAATGTAGAATGATCAGTGGGTTTTGGCGACCCTTGAAAATAATCAGTTGTAATTGAAAGAAAAATCTATGAAGGGGCGCATTTTACCATACTCGCACCGACCGCTATCTCACCTAAGGCCGGTCCTGCGGTTGAGAATATATGTATGAACAAGAACGGAAGATATGTAAACCCTTAGAGGACACATTATAAATAAAGAATTCGTGATTGCTTTTCCGACTGCCACTTGAAGCACTCGAAGCCCTATGATGCAAAACTCACACTCGCACACAATCACCTATTTTGCGCACTTGTATCACAAATAGATATTTCCTGGCTGTACACCTTGTGTTCTGAGCACACAGAATCCTGAGGTTATACAAACGAGGAAGAGAGAGCGGGAGGGGGAGGGATGGTTGTGTGAGTAAAGGGGTGGGAGATAACGAGAAGCGGGTGAGAGGGATGGTGTTTATTAGCTACGAGCTACATAACGAAGCTTGCTGTACATAGTATATACATTTCTCTTACATACAATTTCTTCCCAATTTGTACTTGTGACCGTCTTCTACTTTTTGTATTAAATAAAATATGTACTGCAGAAGCATATTATTTTTGGCTCTATGTACAAATATACACATATTCATTTCTAATGCGGGCTCTCCTCTATTGCTGAATGTACACATCTGAAGCTATTTTCGCCTCACTGACATGAAACATAGACGATTCAGCATAACATCTACAGCTGCAAATGTCTATCCCATTTTAATGTATCTCTCAATGTCTGATTTTGACATTCTTGCAGTTCATCCGATCCCGCTTTATTTGCATTGGATAGAACAGTTGAACCATATTCAAAATGATAGGCTATAATGCTTTTATATATTGATTTTCTTGTTTTTTTTGATGAAGAGTACAACAGTCTTTTGACAACAACAGTATTGTCATTGGTGGTAATACCTACATATTCCAGACTGTGAACCCTTCAAATATTTGTGTCTTCAATTTCCATTGCACGCTCATGTCACCTACTCCTCCGAAACATCAAATTATAAAACAAGTTTCCTAACAACAAAGGCACACACTTTGATACCTCGCAAAGTTTCTTTTACATAACTCTGAATGAAACCATCAGCAAACTTAACACTCTTGAATCAAAGGTAAGATTTATTCTAACGAACTTATTAGCGAAACTAAAATGATAAAAAACGTTTCCCAAGGACAAAGGCACACACTGTGATAACTCGTAGAGTTTATGTTACATAGCTTGTAACAACACATGTGAAAAACTGAAAATTCATGCAACCTAGTCAACAGTCTTCCATCAAAAAAATGTTAGTACGATTCTTCTTAAGAACTTATCAGCGAAATCATAATTACAAAACACGTTTGCTAACAACATAGGCATATACTTTGGTACCAAGCAAACGGTCTTCTTACAGGAAATTATAAGCAAGGTGAGAATGATAAACCATGTCTTCTAACTAAAGAGACGCAAAATTTCATCATTTGCAGAGTTTCTGTTACATAACTAGGAGCAGAACTAATAACAACTTGAACATTCGGGAATTCGGGAGCAAACAGTTTTTCTCGAAAAATCGCAAGTTAAAAAACTTGTTATAAAACTTACGACAAACTCAACATTCAGAAAGCCAAGCAAACAATTTTTAAATACTTGATAGCAACATTACAATAACGAAATATCTTTTTCTACGAGGAAGAATACTCTTCCTGATTCATCGCAGCGTTTCTCCTCCATATGTTGTGCGAAAATGAAAAAATGGTGAATCCCAGTTAGACTTCTTCTTTGTGAATTTTGATCAAGGTTAGGAAAAATGAAGCAAAAAAAGTGTAACAGAAACTGCAAAGGATAAAATTGTATGCCTTTATTGTCAGGAGACGTGGTTTATCAAAATTTCTATAATTTGTTCCAACCCTTTTTTCAATTTTCCATATTCAATGAATTTACAATAAGCTTTGGTCAGGTTTACAATTTTTTTGCAAATTTATTTATAATTAGGAAAAAATTGTTTCTGAGTTTACAAAATTTGTAGTATATGTATTTTCCTATAAGTGAAATAAACCTACAAATACGGCACCGATATGCGGCATGTGCCAGATCTTATCGTAAGAGATCTTTTGCTCTCTTCACCTTTTCCGTTTCCGTATACCTGTGTAACTATCCAAGAACAGAAGCAAACAAAAAGAGAAAGTATGCACTATATTATAAAAATAAATAACAAATTAGAAAAAATAAGGATAATGTTGAATTTCATTTCTGGGGCGCCAACCACCGAGGGTAAACTCGGGTGATGGCTCGACAACTTTTATTGAAAAATCCCACAGTTTAGAAATATTTCCTACAGAGTTATGAATACATTTTCAAAAAAATTACAAAGTTGGCCAACTTATTGTAAGCTCTAGAGAATTGAAAATATACCTGGAAAAACAATTTCAATATTTATTTATTGCGAGAGCTACTTTATTTATAAATCAGCTGATTTCCGAAATACTTTTTCGAAAATAATAAATAAGTATGCAAACAAATTCTAAACTTGGCCAAATTGCAAATTTATTTACATTGAAGATTGAAAAAATGTATAAAGTATTGAATTTGTTTATTTGTTAATAGATATGTTGCACATTAGTTTTTGCCTACTAGATAAAAATCAAGTACATACACGAATTTACAAATTCATGAAAATTGAAAACTTCGATCTTACTTTCCATTTGCAATAAATCGGCTTCCGTTTCCGGGTCTGAGAGAAGAGTCAAGGTGTTATTGTGGTGCTACTATTTTTGGCTTTTTGACAAGGTATGCAGTGATAAGTGAAAG
>WSXT02149627.1:0-10303 GCA_011762715.2 Neuroterus valhalla
ATTCTCTTTTTCTGATCTTCCTTACTTCCGTCTTTTCTCAACTCTCTTTGTTTCGTCTTCTCCTTTTCCCTTCTTTTCTTCTGCTCTTCCTCTGTTATTTTCTCAACTTTCTTCTTCATTTTTTATTCTTTCTTCTCCCTCTCTTCGTCTCTTTTTCTCTTTACTCTCTTCATCTCTTAATTATCATCTTCTTTTCTTCACTTGAATATCTTTTTCTCCTCCGCTCTCCTTTTCTCCTATTTTTTTCTCTCAACTCTATTCTCCCGTCCTTCTCTCTTTCTCTGATTCTCTCCTTCTCATCTCCTCTTCCTTTCTTCTCTTCTTAACTCTCTTCTTCTCTTCTTCTTTCAACTCTCCTCTTCTCTCCTCCTCTTCTTATTTGCTTCTTTCAACTCTCTCCTTCCTACTTTTTGTTCTTCTCTTCTTCTCTCCTCCATAAGAAGCGTAGGCTTCAATTGTGTTGTCTGACGCACAAAACTTTTTTTTTGTAATTGACCAATTGTGCCTAAAATTCAGCTGATTACTCCAAGAGATTATTATTTAAACATTCTTTTAAGACGAAAACTGTTTCGTCCCCTCATGCAGAAGGAACTTCATTTTTTATGATGAGGCCAGATCTTTCATTTTCTTTGAAAACTACCTGACAATAAATTTATTCTCAAGAATAATTGAATCAGAATTTGGACAGTGTTTTACAGAGTTAAAATGTTGGCAAAAGTGTAAAAAAAAGAAGAAGGAATATGACCTAGCTCTTATTACTGGAGTCTGAAGAAAAAATAACATAAAACTGTTACAAGTTACTCTTGAACCTCTTAATTGGGTAAATTCGTCTACTGCACTTTTCCGGGCTTCTAGAGATGTTCCGTGTTCACTTCTCGTTAATTCCACTGGAGGCACAGCAAGCGCGCTCGCCATTTCTTAGATATCATGAAAACTGCAGATAGTAAATTTGGCATAATATGCGAATTTCAAGTCGACAACTCTTGAAATGAGGCCAAGTTGTTGCTTACGGGAAATACAAGAAAACCAAGTGTCTCATTATAAACGAGTGGTAGCCATTTCATTATTTCAAAAATACGCGCCACTTTTCCCAAACTATGAATTCTAACAATTCTAGAAACTGAAACACATGTGATGGGAATTTCTAATTCTTTAAAAATAGTGAAAAACATTGGTTCGCGGAAAATTTCGAGACGCGCTCTATTTTTGGGCGACTGGAAAGAGTTTCTGACGCGTTGTGGGTAGAAGGGGTTGCGCGGGATTGGTCCGCATTCGCCACGTGTGAGAACTCTATTAATGAGAATTCCATCATAAAAGGTCTTGTTCATTTTCATCTTCGCTGGTACAAATTGTATCTCCCTTGATTGAGGATCCACCTATTTTCTTGGTGCGTTCTTCTTCAAGAATAAAGAAACTCTCCTTTCCTTCTCTTTTTCTTTCCCATTTTTCTTCTCTCAACTCTCTTCTTTCCTTCCTATCCTCTTTTCTTCTTCTCATCTTCCTTACTTCCTTCATCTCTCTACTCTCTTCTTCCCTTCTTTTCTTCTTCTCTAAATTTCTTCTTTTCTTCTTCTCTCCTCTCCTCTCCTCTCCTTTCATTTCCTTCCTTTCTTATCTCCTTTTTCCTCTTATTCTCTTCTTCACCTTGTCTTTCCTTCTCTCAGCTTTCTTCTTCTCTTACTTCTCTTCCTCTCTTCTTATTTTCTTCTCTCAACTGTCTTCTTCTCCTTTTATCCTTACTATCTCCGTCTTCTCTTCTTTCATTCCCTGAACTCTATTCTTTTCGTCTTCTGTTTTTCTCTCAACGCTCTTCTTCTGTATTTATCTTCCTCTTTCTTCTTCTCGTCTCTTTTTCTCTCAATTCTTAACCCTTAATTCTCTTCTTCTCTTCTTTCCTTCTCCTCAAAATTTCTTCTTCTCTTCTTCTCTCCTCTCCTCTCGTTCTCTTCTTTTCTTACCTCCCTTTTCCTCTTATTCTCTTCTCTACTCCTTCTTTTCTTCTCTCAGCTCTCTTCTTCTCTTAACTCTCTTCTTATTTTCTTCTTTCAACTCTCTTCTTCTCCTCTTATCCTTACTATCTCCGTCTTTTCTTCTCTTATTCCCTGAACTCTATTGCTTTCTTCTTCTGTTCTTCTCTCAATTTTCTTCTTCTATTTTTATCTTCCTCTCTCTTTTCCTCGTCTCTTTTTCTCTTAATTCTCTTCATCTCTTAACTCACTTCTTCTCTTCTCTCCTTATTCTCTCCTTCCCTGAATCAATTACCATAGTTGAACATTTACTTTTCCAGATTCGAAACACAATTCTTTGTGGGAAATTTGTCTCTCATCCCAAAGATCCGACAATATTTGTTAAAATTTTTTCCTCTTTATTGAGTTAAAAAAATTGAATAAAGAACTTTTTTGTTGAAAATATCATTTTTTGAAAATCCAATTCTTAGAAAAATCTTTCTTGGTTCAAACTCTACTTCTCTTCTAGTTCTTATCTTCTTTGGCACAAATTGTATCTACCTTGATTGAGGATTCACCCATTTATCGGTACGCTCTTCTTCAAGAATAAAGGAACTTGGCGCGCTCAAAGCTTGCGTAAGATGTTCCAGTAAATAAATAGAAGAAACGTACTCTTTTTTTCTCAACTTTCTCCTTTTTTCTGTTAATTTTCTCCTTTTCTCTTATTATGTTGTGCTCTTCTCCTTTCCCTTTCTAAACTTTCTTATACTCTTTTTCTTACCTTGTTTCTTTATCTCCTTATCTCCTTATCCCTTCTTCTCTCCCCTTCTTCTGCTCTCAACTCTCTTATTCCCTTCGTCTCTTCTTTTCATCTTTTCTTCTTCTCATCTTCCCTACTTCCTTCATCTCGCTACTCTCTTCTTCTCCTCTTACCTCTCTCTTCCTCCTATTCTCTTCTTCACTTCTTCTTTTCTTCTATCAGGTCTCTTCTTCTCTTAGCTCTCTTCTTCTCTGCTCATTTCCTTCTCTCAACTCTCTTCTCCTCTCCTTCTCTGCTTCTCCTTACTATCTTCGTCATTTCTTCTCTTCTTTTCTGTACTCTATTCTTTCCGTCTACTGCTCTTTTCTCAACTCTATTCTTCTTTTTTTATCTTCCTCTCTCTTCTCCTCTTTTTCTCCTCGTCTCTTTTTCTTAATTCTCTCCATCTCTCAACTTTCTTCTTGTCTTCTTTTCTTCTTTCCTTCTTCTCCCCTTCCTTTAAATAGATTATACTGGTAGGAAATTTACTTTTCCAGGTTCGAAACACAATTTTTTGTGGAAAATTTGTCTCTCATCCCAAAGATCCGACAATCTTTGTTAGATTTTTCCCCTCTTTATTGAGAAGAAAAATTAAATGAAAAATTTTTTGTTGGAAATATCAGTTTTTGGAAATCCAATTCTTAGAAAAATTTTTCTAGGTTCAAATTCTACTTTTCTTCTAGTTTTTATCTTCTCTGGTACAAATTGTATCTCCCTTTATTGAGAATAGGGTTGTTTCCAAAGTCAGATATCGCTTTTCCGATAATTGGTATTAAAGTTCATAAAACTGTAATTTTATGAGTGTCCATAAAATATTCTCTGCTTATTATTCATTATTTTTAATTTAATGTTGAAATTTGAATTTTGTATAACGATGTTGATTGGATGACCCAACTGACGTCAAATGGGTCGGATTTTCGACCAATCACGAGTTAGGTGTCAGTGAACTTGAGATTTGAATCATTTTAGGCATTGTACAACCACTTTTACACTTCTTTTTCATATAAAATTGTCAGAATTAAACGCGATTGACACTAGAACGGCATAACCTCTTTATCAGACGTTTCGTCAAAAGCCTGCACATTGATTATTTTGACGACCTCTGTGTCAGGTGACACCCACGTGACACAAATCTGAATGGGTGTTTTCCCGACTTTGATTTTTATTAATTTTTTTCTGTTGAACAACTTAACATAACAAAAAATTACAACGCACTTTGAGTTTGGAATAAAATTAATAATTCAAAAATTATTATAACTAAAATTACGAAACAACCCTATTCACCCATTTTCATGGTACGTTCTCCTTCAATAATAAAGAAACTTGACGCACTCGGAGCGCGCGTATAATGTTTCAGTGAATAAATAGAAGAAATAAATCCTGAAAATTTCAAATATAAAGTTCCGATGTTCCAACTTTTATACACGATGCGCGTGCATCATTATCTCAAAGGGGCGACCAATTACTGTCGGTAGAACAGATTCCTACCCCTTTCGTAATTGAGAAAGACTGGTCCAAGCTTCGCGTGAACTCATTATTTAATTTTTAACTTTTTTTATTTTCTCCTCTTCCTATTCCTCCTTCCCCTGTAATTTCAGCCCGTTTCTCGCCTCCCTTAATTCAAGAACAAGGTACATCGATCTTACGTAACAACTTCGTTGCGTATGGTGCATCTGGTAAAACTGCTCCAAATGGATACTCTTGCGTCACAAGGCTCTCGATTTACGATCTCACCTCTTTTTTTCATACCTGCTTGTTTCACAAACACGAATACCCAATCGATCGATGATCCCTCAATCATAACTCTCCTTTCCCTCACGGCTTCTTTAAATATTCCTAACCCTTACCATTTTCATCCAAAAATTTTGTTCTCCTGTTTTCTCCTCTCTTCCTCATATCCCCTCTCATATTCTGAATTTGACCCTTCTATTCCATTCTTTTTGTTTTTTTTCACCTCTTCCAAATACTCTAGTTCGCCCTCCACCATAACCATCCTATACCAGCTGTGGTACCTTGACTAAAAAATTTGTTCTCATATTTCCTTTCCTTGTCTTTCCCTTATATCTTCCCCCATTCTTTGCCATTCTTTGCCCCTTAATTGCAAACAATACTACATCCTCCTATTAAATCTCTTACTTTGTTTATTCCGAGTGTTCCATGGTACTCCTCATCTCTCTACTCATAATCTCTCGAGCACAAACTTTATTCTCTACCTAGCCATACATCTCATCTCCTATATTTATCTAACATCTACTTCCTCTTTTCCGCACACATCCATCTCTATTACTTCTCCTTTCTTCTCTTCCTCTCCATCTTACCCAACATCCCCTCCACCCATGCATTTGCCCTTTTCTCCCCTCTTTCATGCAGTATTTTCTCCATGGTTATTCCACTCCTTTCCACCTCCCTGCATTCTTCCACCTAGTGTTCCACCTTTGCATAACCCTTTCCACACAACTCGCACATTCTCTTCCCCTGCGGAAGCCAGAACCTATTAAAGCCTTCCATGCTCCAACATCTCGTCCTAGCTTATATCTCCTGACTTCCTTCCTCTCCTTTCTCACACAAACATCGCACTCTGTCTATTGGTCAAATCCTCCCATATTTCTTGACCCTTTACCTCAACCCCCTTATCCTCTCCTATGCTCCTGTCTTCTCCCCCTCCATGGCATTCCTCTTGAAAATCTCTTACACCTTTCTTCCTTCCTCGTGACTTCTTCCCACTTCATCCCCATGCAGCCCATTTTTTCTAAAATACTTTTCTCTCTCTTTCTCTATCTTCCCGTCTCCTCTCCTGTTCTTCTCCTCCCACCAAGATTCCCTCACTAGCCTACTCTACCTCTCTTTCAAAAATTTCTCCTCATACTTACACGCTTGGCTTCCTCTTAGAATCCCTAAACTCGTTCTCCCCGTCCCCGTCCTAATGACATATCTATCTCTATATCTTTCTCCATCTATTTCTCCTTCTATCAGGACCTTTTTCAGCTTTTCCTCGTACCCTTAAACCTTATATATCTCTTCTTTCTCTCAGCCTTTTTATCGATTCCTCACCTCCTTAATTTGCCACTTCCATGGCATCCTACCATTCGCGGAGCCAAATGCTGCTCCAAAATCCACAAACAGTAAGACTAGCTTTCCTCTCTTCTGACCCGGATTCTAATTTTTTTTAAATTATTTCTTAACCAAATGAGTCAATCTTGAACCTAATCTAATAATTTCCAGCAAAGATATATGAATTTTATTTTGAGTTCAAAGAAAAAATTCATTCTTGAGGAGAAAAATAGGGAATTTGAGAGAAAATAGTTGAATACATTTCATTTGATCCAAAATACCACTGTTTGAATGGAAATTCACTTGATTTCTTGGAAATGCACATATTTTGCTAAAAATTCATTCATTTTGTCAAAAAATTATCATTAGGAAAAGTTGATAATTCAATGATTCAATGATTCAATGAGTCCAAACTTTATCTTTTTTTGTTTAGAGATGATTCCTCTTACTAATGATGGAACTATTTGAATATGCTTTCAAATTTAGGTTTTTGAATAAAAATCCATCCTTCTATCTTTTTGTGGATATGAAGGCTTTTTTGGTTATCAGGGATTATCGACTGAAGGTGAGAAAGGAGTCACTCCCATTATTTATTCAGTCTCTTCTTCTCTTATTTTCTCCTTCTCTCCTTCCCCGAACTTTCTCCATTTCTTCCTCTCTCACCTCTCTTTTCCTCTTCTTCTCTTCTTTGTTTTTTCTTTTCTTTTGTCAGCTCTCTTATTCTCTTAACTTTCTTCTTTTTTTCTCCTCTCAACTCTATTCTTCTTTTCTTCTTTCCTCTCTTCCTCTCTCCTTCTCTTCTTCTCTTCACTCTTTGTCTGTTCTTCTCTTTACTGTCTACATCTTCTAACTATTTTATTCTCTTCTTCACTTGAATTTCTTCTTGTCCTCTTCTCTCAACTCTCTTCTTATTTCGCTCTCTTCAATGATAAATAAATAGACCAAATAATTTTTGTCATTTGAGATTTATGATTCGAGTCCAAACTTAATCTTTCTTTGTTTAGAGATAATTCCTCTAACCAATGATGAAACTTTTCGAATTTGTTTTTGAATTAATGTTTTTGAATAAAAATCAATCCTTCTATCTTTTTGTGGATATTAAAGTTTTTTTGATTATAAGAGTGTAATTACCACTGAATCAAAATCTTCAAATTCAATTTCAGGTAATTTTTAGATTCTTGAACTGTATAGAGCTGAATCAAATAAAAACTGTTCAGTTTCGAAGATGAAAGTTCATCAACCCATCGAGACGACAAATTTGTCAAGAAAAGAATTTCTAAACAAAATAGATCAATTTTTTCAAGAAATTGTTGAGGCTTCAACAAAAATAACACATTTCCAACCGAAAAGAATAATCTGATTAAAATAAAACTAGGCCTTACAAGTTATAATAAATCCCCAACTGTAGGTAAGGAAGAAATGTATTTCCTAATGTAGGTAAGGAAGAAATGTATTCCCTACTGTAGGTAAGGAAGAAATGAATTTCCGACTGTAGGTATGGAAGGAAGCAATTTCCTTATTTTTTCGGAATTCCGCAAATTTGAAATAAATTACCTGGAACAGTTAGTGTTATCTGGGAACGGTTTGTCGTTTAATTAGGTAAATACTTTATTATTGTTATTCCTTGAGGCCATATACTACATGATTCACGTGACTCAAACTATCCCGTTTTTGCAACAAATCATGTCTGCATCGAATGTGGCATCGAGTTAAAGTTTGGGAGGATACTTTGAAAACAATAAACCACATCTTTAAACAACAGAGAGATTTTTTTCCCTTCAAAAATTTGATCCAAAATTTTTATTTTTTATTTCGAACCAAATGTTTATTATAAACGTAGTTTATTATTTTCTGTGACTTCTCCAGAAATTTTATTTCGATATTTCTTTCGGTGTGGACGTAATTTGATGCAACGAACAAAATTATTTAGGTCACGTGACTTATGTATAACATAACCTTAACTCGAAAAATTCAATCTTTCCTGACGAAAAATGCTTCTCGACTACTCATTTCTTTCACGGAAATGAAATTTATATCCGATAATTCCATTCCCGTTTTCTATGATAATATAAATTTACTATGCTTCCACGCAAATTGATAACGGAAGGAAACTTAATTGAGGTGGGTCCGAAACAAGATTCATTTCTCGACTCATCAGGCATTTAATAACCTCGAAAGTTCTGGCGATTAGGAAGATTCTCATGTATACACATATATATAGTAATAGTGAAATATTGACAAAACGGTGTTCTTCATTCCTCTTCTATAACTATATCAAGTCCATCCCACTCCAATAACAATAATAATAAAGAGGGGATGGTGGGTCGTTTTAATCAGAGGGTTGACTGCCTGATGTGATTAACTCAAAGAGGGAGCCCACAGAGGTGAGGATGGGGTGATAGGGGAAAGTTTATCATCTTCTCTCTCCATCACATCACCAGAGGGCTCTATTTTTAGATTCAGAACTGATTACACATTCCTTTGTTATTTTCTCTGCTCTCATTCTGATTAAATTCGACTCTTCTTCCTTTTTCTAAGGTATGGATTTATTTTTTAGATTTTACAATATATTGTGTTTCTCAAGTAACACACTTTCCCCTAACACGCTTCCAACACACCTTCCCTCACGACACTTCCCTCTAATTCCCTCTCCTCTAACTGCCCCTTCTCATACATCTTACTTCCCTTATTTTCCCTGAGCCCACTCTTACTATTCTTTCCTAACTACCACCCTTCCTAATCCCCACACTTTTCCTCATTTCCTTCCACATCCTCCTGGAAGTCTCGTGTGACCTTTCCAAGTCGCTCTCAATTTTTCTCACTTCTCCTCATCACCCACCTCTCGTTTCCTCTAACTTTCCCTTGCCTTGCTCTCTTTACTTCCTCTAATCACGGTACATTTCTAATTGGAAACTTCTTATTAGTCCACCTGATATCCTCATGCTTCCTCTCACTTCCCCTTTTTTATACGACGGACCTGGCGGAACCGTTAGGAAATTACCTCAGTTCACGTAACAGATAACTGGCATCCCCCCCCCCCCCTTATATGAGAAACCCTAGAAGAATGTTTATATAGCCCTCACTCCCCTTTCTATTACTCTTCAATTCTCCTCGATACCTACCTTCCACTTTCCCTTATTTACCCACACCCTCACGACTCTCTCCTTACTTCCCCTCATTTTCTCTAACTCTCCATCACCCCCTCCTCCCATCTCCCTCTTCGTCACCCTCTTCCTCTTCTTACCATTGATATTAATCGAGGATTGATCCACGCCTGTTGCATGTTGTCATCCAGATATCTCTTCGCGATCCTCGCGATATTTTCGTGAGGTTCCTTCTTCTGCATCCTAACGGTAGGCGGCACCACAACATTAGCATTGTTTCTGAAACAATAAATATCACTATTATTATTACAACTATTATAAATAAACTATGTACTTTATAGTATATCATTATGTAATGTTTCTTCTACTCTACATTCTTCGAGGACACCCTCATTACTCCCTTCGTTCATTAGCTTTTTACCGCAAATATTCCGCAAGAATTTCATGCTGATCGCATTTACGCTACCAGACACCATGGTGGGTGCAAGCACATAATTATATTTCGCAATTTGCTCTTTCCCAGTGGGCACGAATATCCAAAGACGTTTTTACGACTTTTTAAAAACGTCCTTCTTTGCCTTTTTTGCCTGACTTAGGACGTTGTTTTGGACATCCCGAAAACGTCTTTTGAACTTAACGTCCTAAAAACCTTCCTCCAATCATTGGGAACCTCGCTATTCACAGCACACATATTCATAAATTTACACAGACACACAAACAATTATCCGCCACCGAACAATCACGGAAATGATCTTAAAATGATTAAACATTGCACATTATATTATACATGAATCATAAAGCTGAAACGAAGAAAAAATAATTAAGTCACCGGCGGGATTCGAACACGGGATCTTCGACGCAAGGGCGTGTACGAATCGTGATTAATTTACTGCTTTTTCAACTGTCAATTTCCAAAACATACAGTTATTGAAAATTTCGATTTCTTGAAGAGAAGATTTTTTCATGAATTTACTTTTTAATTCTCTAATAGATTCTTTTTATTCTTACATTTTTTACCTAAAATATGTATCTATTTTTTAACCTTGCACATTGAATAATGCAAGATTGTAAATGATAGATATATAGATTCCGATTCTTCAACTTTCAATATTTGCATTCAAAATATCTGAGTTTGAATGATTTATTTATGGTACAAGTTTAGGAATTTGAAATTTGAAATTATTCAATGTTAAAAATCTGCCAAAAAATTCTGAAAATTTTTGAATATTAAATATGAATTTTAAATTAAGACTCTTTGGTATTTTATGTGCAAACTGGAAAACGGTGCAATTATGAATGCTTTCTGCTTTTATTATTATTATTTATCAGCATTTGGAACTCGGAAGTTCATTGCGTCATCTACCCGAGACCGCCACGCGTCTCTATCCTGTGCATCATCCATC